>JAHZNE010005021.1:0-45939 GCA_027744055.1 Callyntrura sp. NNG-2020
GGAGGAGTAAAGTCATATAGCGACCCTATTCTACGTGAAGTCGGTGCAAGATGCCATGCCCATACAATGTTTTTATACCCTGGTGAAGCTGCTCTGTAGCTTCTTTCCGCCGTATATGTAGAAAATGTTGCATTATCTTGATTTTTTTTGTTTAAAAACTTGCTCTGCTCCAGAGACGGTGAGCAAAGCAAGCACAGCAAGGCCAGAAGGCGAGAGAGGAAAAGCTGGAACTCTGGAAGTAACATGTGAATTGTAAATATGTACGCATGTGACTTTGACTGGCATTATATAGTACTTTATATTGTACTGGGTTGGCACAAAAGGTTTTTTTTTTCCTTCTCTGGCGGAGGGCATGTACCTAAAGACAGGCTTTTATTTCACTTTTATTGCACGGCAACTCATCATAATGATGATGATCATAATGGCGATGGCGATGTGGGACTACAGCACACACATGCACAATGCACGTATAATGGAGAGAAGCCTCAGGAGAAGAAGTTGCGATGTAATATTTTTTTATCATTGTTCTCTGCTGTTTTTGTGTATGTAAAAATTAGGAAAGAGAATGCCTATAAGCGAATGGCGAGTTGGAGAGTAAAGTGGAAAGGGTTGTTAGCTTATCTTCATGTACTTATGAACAGGGAAAATGTTGAATGTGACTGAAACTCTGTGTACATTTCAGAGAGGAGGAGTAGTGCTCTCTCTCTCTCTCTCTCTCTCTCTCTCTAGAACGCAACCTACTAAGCTAGTAGTCTATATCGTTTCGTGATGCAAAACCGGCTTCCAGCTAGAGTTTCATGATGCAAAACCGGCTTCCAGCTAGCAGGTAATAAAAAATCACAAGTTACATTAATATTATGATGTGGGCAAAAGGGCATATCATCATCACTATAATGAATGGTCCATTTGGAAATATCACGTTACCCCGTAGTAAAAATTTATGGAGTCATGTTTTGGCAAAGGCCTTGAGGAGAATGAGGCAGTGAGCTAATAACAAAACAGTCCTTCTCATATATGTGTCATGTCTTAAAAATCTCTTGACAAAGCAGGAACAAACAGGGTATTATGCCATCATTCATTGTCTCCTGCGGCACTAATGAACGTGAAACTTCATGCGACAAATTAGGACGAAAGAAAAATGTGTCTACGTACATGAGTCCGCGTACGTAAATACGCTGGCACGTTAAAACACATACCTACATAGATAATCGCACGTCTTGCTATTCTTCCATTGTGGAAGAGACAAAGTACGTTAATGTGATTATATGGGGCTTATTTTACATATTGCGTCATGTCTTTTATATTCTTCTTGGAAACAAGTTTATCGTGTCAAAAAGTCAGTCAGTCAGCACGATATTGCTACTTTACTACGGGCTATCGTAAACCCGCTGCATCATCATCACCTCTCATACATGTTACAATGCAGTGGAAAACCGTATAGTGTGTAAAATGTAAAATATAAATGATCATGACGGTGGTTGTGTGTATCTCACGTTTAAAATTGCTTTGAAAATAACACTATTCTCCACCGAAAGATAACTAAATGCTCATTGAGTTGACATGTCGTATTTTTAGATATGAAGAGACACTCGAAACATGGAAACAGATAAAAGGAAACTGTCAGCCGGGATAGAAGCATTATTTCAGAATTCCAGTGGTCGGATTGGGAAGGTCGATAATGATAAGTGATGACTAGACTGATAGGAGGAGTAGTTGGATGGTAAGTGGTACATCACGCAAGGTATTATTGGTACGACCTTTTGTTCCACGACAGGCTAGTACTACTGCGACGACTGGTTTGAAGGTAAATTCCAAAAGCGTTAAAGCTGCTAATGGGAAATTTGTGAGAAAAAAAGGATAATTAGAATAATATGGGAAACACTCGATCTACCTGAAAAATTTGTGAAAGATATGACTTTTGCTTGAGGTTAACTCTGCCTCCATCGCGCTGTGTGTGGTGTGAAGTGGACCGTGAAGTGAACGATGGCTGATAAATAATCAGCATCATCAGCACATAGACCAAACCATGTTCGCGTCAGCAGTCAGACGCAAAGATAGGCATGTGAGTGAATGAGATAAATGATCATTATCAGGATTCAAAGCATGCAAACTGAGGAATGTATCTTCTTTCATGCCATCCAGCCAATTTTGCACCTTGCAATACCTAATTTGCTAATCAAGAAAATGTACTCGTTACTATCTGCATATTATATATCCCTCAATAAATCTTTTTTTTTTGTTCTATGCAGTTGTTGTTGTAATCAAATTCTCAGTTGTACAACGGAAGGTCAAAGTTTTAATCACGTTTCTTGTCTGCTTTCCAAATTACTTGGCATTTTCCTTTCAAAAACAGAATTTTTCATCAAAACCAACATTGCTCTGAAATGTTATCCTTAAAAACGATAATAAACCTGAAATGCTACACAAGCAAAGAACCTCCAGACACTTAATTTGACGTCTGTCAATTTAGAAATGAAGAGAGAGAAAACATGCCTAGTTTGAACAATGGAAGATGCGAATATCCTGATAATGGAGTTACATTACAAAAATGCAAGAAATGCATTTCAGAATTACATGACAGGAGTATCAATTACGTACCGTATCGTCTTCGACTTCCATTCATTTTACAATTTGTGCCAAACAGTTGGCAAAGAAAAGCCACAAAATGATACCTGAGAGTACGATAATAAAACAGGTAAAATTATTAAACATACACAACACAACAATGGACTAGGGGGATAGGCTGTACGTATACAATGACAAACGACTATATTTAATTTAATACCCATGCTCAGTACGAACTCTCCTCTCCTTTTACCTCTCTCTGGTTTCGATTGTAACCTCTATAAATTCTCTGGGCTCTCGCTTCATTTCTTGATGATGGAATCACACAATTTGCTGCATAAAATCTTGTACATATTTTTTTTATAGCTGATGATGATACAGCCACAATGACAAGCAAAAGGAGGATGGTGATGGCGTCCCCGACAAGATATCAATTTCAATCAGAAAAATGAGCCACATTTTTTCTCCTCCGCTGCGCTGCTAGCAAGCCGACGACGACCACGCACGCTTTCAATTATTATACGCCATGAACATAGCATCACAAAAATGCATTTTTATGAAGACAAAAAACTGTGCGTTGTTCTGTTCATGTATACGAGGTTATTATTTATTTTTGTAGGTTATGCTAATGCGACAGGTATGTGGTCTGTCTGTTGGGTGGATGTGTAGTAGACGTGTGTAGGGCTTATTACAAGAAGAACAACGACGACGACAACAACAGCGCAACGTGAAACATATTTAGGATGATGTTGATGATGATGATGATGATGATGATGATGATGACTGCTGATGCTATTGAGAAAAGTAGCTGAGCTGTGGTGTCACAAAAAGCGACTAGTTCCTCCAATAAGATTTTCCTTCTCCATATTTGGTCATTGATTATCGTCATCGTTAATTGCCCCATTACAATACAATATTATCACACACGTACACGTACCAGCAAAATGCTGACATAACAATGTCAGTCTCTTCTTCCCCTCTCACGCTTCGCCTCCTCCTGCACTGCAGTAGGAGGAAGAATTTTTTTATTCTCTATTTTGTAGCAAGAGGTTATTACAAGAGTAGTAAAAGGTAATAATAATAATGATATGATAGAAGAGGAATAACATCACATATCATATTGTATAGAACGGGAGAGAGAGAGAGAGAGAGAGCATATAGTACTAGTACACGATCGGAGCGGAGAACTATTATTCTCTTTTCCCCGAATGCCGATGAAGAAAAGACGCCTTATGTCTCTCTACCACCACCACCACCGTCACTACTGCTCTTGTGCTAGTAGTGTCGCAGTTACATCAATCCCATTTCATCCGTCCAATTGGAAAAATATACTCGTCTTACAATCAGTCAAGAAAAAAAAACAGCCGCATAGCACCTTTATGGTTTCCCATTTTTATCTGCATAATACGTAATAGTAATAATAATGTTGACTCTGCCACTATTACCCCTCTTCCTATAAGGATAATAATAACGATAAAAAGTAATAATAATATGCTTGCCGGGTAATTCTTACCATTCAGATGGCATGATAAAACCGTCCCTTGATGATGGTGCCATAATTGCAGTAATAGAACGTACCTACATTAGTAATATTAAATGTTCTTCATCAACAAAGTAATCCGAAGAAGCAGAAGGGCTCTCTCCCAGTGACAGGAACACACGCGCTTTCTCTTCCTTCCTAGTAATAACAATAATGAGTTATTGCAGCAAGAGGAATAGGAAATATGTAGAGAAAAAAACTGGGGTATTTATACGTTCCATTCTTTGGCAAATCTCCTCCTCAAAAACGGGAATACCAAGAAAATATTTTGCTTCAGCTGCATGTAACTGCTGCGTACGCAAGAGTACTGCGACATTGATTTAATGCAAAATAAGATGATATATGGTGGATTCCATTCCAGCCGCAATATGTAGAGAGATACGTATATTTGAGGTGAAAGTATTTTTGTAGGTGGAAAGATAAAATGGATGACTTTCTTGGTGCTTTGCATATGGGAAAAAGGAGCGGAGCTTGGTAAATGGGAATGGAATCTACTCTTTTCTTGCAACTACCCCCTCCACTACCACTGGTGGGGAGGATGTAAGGGAGGATGATGAATTGGAGAAGCCGTCAAGTCAAAGCCATTATTTTTGTGTTATTTGTAGTATTATAGGAACGTGACACGGCGTATGCTTTAAAGAATAGGAATCGGAGAATGGGAAGAAGCAGGACAACGACGACGACGACGACGAAGATGAGGTTTTTACCACCACAAAATGCCTGCCACCATTTACTATCACTTCATACTAGCGTTTCTTTCTCCTCTACTGGTTGCGGGTGCTGCGTTGTCGTTTTGTAGTGATTTGTTCTCCTCTGACAGAGTACACGACAGGGTAATGCATATTTAAAGGGAAACCCGCCATTTTCCTTAGAGAGAGCATATTATAAACTATTTTAAGCCTTTTCCCCTTTTGATGGCATTATCATCGTTAGGATCATCATCGTTGAGATCGTCTCCTTTCTCCCCTCTGAGTATGTGTGTGTCTCTCCTTTCGGGAGAAAGTTTTACCGTTTTGGAAAACTGCAATAGCACCGGTGGTGGGATTGGAATGGTTTGATGAAATCGGATAACAATTTAATATATAGTTTGGAAGTGGCATGTCTAGCTACTACTCACGATGATTCTACTATGTATCACTCTTCGACCCAGCAGCAGCAGCAGCAGCAGCAGTGGCAGAGTGAAATGTAAAATGCACAATAATGGTTGTGTATGGTATGTATCTTGACTCGTATTCCATTTCATAGGACGACGACTTCTTTTTGTATTATTAAACAGGAATGTGTTTTGATCTCTCCTTTGAGTTTTTTTTATTCTCTCCCAGAAAGCAACGTAATTTCTACTCGTTCATGTGTACTGTGTGCCGTATCACGGATGGATGGATGCTTTTGCTTGGATGATGATAGAGCAGTCGGGGTAACACACCATTGAACACGGCAATCATGCCATACAACTTTTCCAGGAAATTCCTCAACACCAGCATACAGGTACACAGACCCAGGGGAAAAGAGGAATGAACAAACCACAATTTTCTTTTATTGAATCCACGGGAAGAAAATCCATATTTTCAATTGAATCTTGTGTATATTTAAATTGTACTTGTACTCTCTCTCTCTCTCTCTCTCTCTCCCAGTGTGTGTGTCTCTCCCTCCTTCCTCTTTGTGTACCATGTGTTTAAGTTTTAACCTTCTCCATATGTGTGTCTATTATGTCGCACCGTGTGCACCCCAAGCACCGTCGTTGTCTTTCGCATTCCAGCAGGTTTATTTGCCCTTATAAGCTGTTGTAAGCGCTACTGAACAGGAAAATACAATAGGTACCCCATAGGTAGATTGTACCGAAAAACTGGCTGTGTGTGACTGGCAAAAGCTAAATGGTATGCACATGTAAATTTTTACGTGAAGACAAGTCTACACAGCGAGGGTTGACACGTTTTGCAACATGAAAATCGTTTTCCTTTTATCGCCTCAGATTTTCATAAAACCGTCTTTTCAGCGGGAACATCACCATCATCATATTGCCAACACCCACGTCTCAAACGCCATCATCAGTAGCAGCAAAAAGTGTAGCACTTACTCAAAGCATTGTTTCGCTTGACTGACAGGCAGACACACACACTCACACATATGCCTTCCTTCTCTGTTGTATATTTTTAATGATACACATTTTATGTATTGTACAGCTGAAGCCACTCCAATAATAGTAATAACAATAATAACAATAATAATAAAGCGTGTATATAGGCATGTACGTATTCAATATCAGATCTATTTTAAGTAACTATAAGTGTAAAAGCAATGACATTCATAGTCAAAAACGTTGTTGGCAGTGGTGGTGGTGGGGTCTATCATCATCTCTCCACTTCTTCAACAGTAGACCCACAAGTTCCAAGCATTTGCTCTGGAAAGAAGAAAACGAGCGGTGACAAATGGAGAAAGGCAAAAAGGAAGCAGTGGTACTACTCCCAAAGAACTATCATCGCCAGCTTTTTCCTTACATCCATCAGCGAGAAAAATATTATTAAAGGGAGAGTGAGAGTAAAAAGATGGATGAGAGAAAAGCGAAGGCAGAAAAAAAGCGCTGCGTGGATCAGCAAGCTGTGTGAAACAACTACTATGTAGTTGTAGTAGTACCCGTTATAACGTTCATCATTGCTTCATACTGTGGCGGTGATGGTGGTGGTGGTAGTGGCTCGGTTGCGAAAGGGTGATTCTGGCGAGGCTGTTATTTTTCCTGGAAGGTAGTAAAACGCAATTCCCTTTCTCTCCGCTCGCATTAAACAATACATTTTGAAAATTTCTCCCCGTTTTAAGGTGCACATATACCAAAACACATGACAGGTATGCAAATATGCATGCATACGTAATATTAGCAGAAAGGTTGTATCACCATTTTTATGATACAGACTTGTTTCATAGCGGAGGAAAGAGAGAGAGAGAGAGAGAGAGAGAGAGGTATCGTGGTGGATGGGCTTTGGAGACAATAGGTACATTTTATTATGGCTGGCTTGGTGAGTGTGTGAATTATATTTTTGTCCACCAAGAGCAGCATGAGAAAGGAGAAAAACGCTATTAAAACTTGCTACGGTGCCATGCCATACAGCCATCAACATCGTCATCATCATCCTCCTGCTTTGGTCGTCGCAAGCACGGGGAAAATGCTGTTGGCTGTTGTGTGAGAAGTTACTAGAACTACCATTACTGCTGCTACTGCTTACTAGGTTGGCTTGTCTTTGCTGCTTTCGTTTTTAGATCGAGCTTTATGCCACCTACTTACCTAGAAATGTGAAAATATTGATTTTTTCTCCATCTTTCTCTCTCTCTCTCACTCGCTTTTCTCCTGTTGTCTCTCCCTGTGTGTGTGTATGTGTTTGCTGCTTTATCCCATATGTCCCTATTATAACTCTTGTGTGTTATTACCTGTTATACACATCTACAAAAATATTTTGCTCGTTTGTCTTTCCTGTAATATTCTCTATCTTTCTCTCTCACACACAACCTATCTCTCTCTCTCCCGTTCTGGTCTCTATCTCCCTCTATGTGTAAAAACGACTGTACTTTTTGCGTTTTTCTAAAGTGCCTTTTAGTTTTCACAGCCACAGCAACAACGGACGATGATCATGCTTTATCGGCCTGTTTGAAAAATAAATGGCTTGTTTTCTCCGGGAGAAACGCATCCATGGGAAATAGCAAGTTTAAGTGGCACATATACACCGAATTGAAGTTTTTGGTCAATTATGCGCTACCTGGTTATGGATTAGCTTGGTAGCAAGTGGAGGAGAAAGTTGCAAAAAAGAATAAACATATTTCGTAATATCTGCCACGATAAAATAGTCTCACTTGGGCAATAAAAATCGATCAAAGCATTTTTAATAAAAAAAATACAGTAGAATACAGAGCTTTCTTGCATTTGAATTAACGGTTGAAGTAGGTACTTCCATAAATACCTGCCGCAACCATATGTGGCACAGGAAAAGTAATCTCTGCTTTTGTGAAAGGAAAAGAGCATATGGGGATAAAATTTAAAGATTGCGCTCGGATTAAAATGTCGTTAACCAAAAAATAAGTAGACGGCATCCCTAGCGAAATCCCATGGATAACATGTCTCGAGGGTTAGGAAAAAGCAGGAGTACATATTACAACAAATTGAATTGCTTCCTAAAAAGCAACTCATCAATCGGAGTAGTAAACAGGAATAGGGCAAATAATTTAAAACTCTGCCAAAAATAAATTCATTAAGCTGCCCATGAGAGCTACAAAAGATTAGCCCCGAGCTCTCCTCTTCTAATGTCGTGCCCTTCTCTGGCTCTCCCTAATACAGTAATTAGCTGTTACTACAAATACGACCTAGCGCAAAAATAATACCTTTTTCCAGCTTGATCCATCCCTACAACAAAAAACTAGCGCAAATATTGCCAGAAATGTACATATATTCCCTACACACTACCCACTACTACCCATACGGCAATTACATACCAGCAGTATGCTGTAACCAGTTGAAGTAATTTTTTCCCGAGAGAAAAGGGCTGCTCTAATTATATGAACTGTTCTTTATGAAATAAGGATGACGATGTCGACAACGACGATGCGAATGTAGACGATGATGACTGCCAGGTTTTGTGCATATGTGGCCCACTTTTTAAACCATATAAACCTTGAACTGGCTTTTTTTTATTCCCTAGACTGCTTACTCTGGATACATGCTACCTTCGTTCTGGTTCTTTTTCTGCTGCTGCTGCTGCTCCCTCTCCTCCTGTTTCTACTGCTGATTGTCATGAATGAATAAAAGAGTTTTGCAATATTTAAAAGAGTGTGCAAACACACACATACTCACTACATATATATACTACACCAAACTTGCAACTACGACACAGCTCGCACCAGTTCCAGGATGAAATACCCCAGTTCTTCTGCTATATAGCATGTATACAAAAAAATATAAACATATTGTTCCAACACTACCGCATGCACTAACTGATGACTTGACTTGTTATACTAATAATAGCGTTGTTACTGTTTCTTCAACGTTTTATGGCTTCCCTTTCCTCAGAAAATAAAAAAAGAAACTTAAACGAAGTAAATTGGTCTCAATGCTCGCCCTCTCTCACTTTTTTTCTCTCTCTCTGTTCGCCCTTTATGCACGCGCAAAATATGCACGGTCTGTTAAGGAAACCAATAAGAGAACATTATAGATTTATAAGAAAGATAACTTATATTGCTATCGTAATATCTCCACATCTTATACAATGATGCAGGGGAAGGGGAACAAGAATGTGTAACCGTGTAAGATTCTTATGTAGATGAGACATGCTATGCTATGTGTATGTACATATGAATATTTTTCACACGGCGGCAGCAATAGTACCCTCCGTTCCGGGAAGAAGTAAAAAAAAAGTAATAATTGATGGCGCGCGAGAAAAAGAGAGATCACCTCCGCTACTGCCGGCACTACCGTTACTGCCATTCATCGGCTATTTACTTTTACCTCTTTTATGGATCTCGTACACTTTCAACGTATTCCGGAGACTATTTTTGCTAATTTTATGCATTTATGGATAAAGGTTCATACATGTATCGGTGAGCAAACACTTTATTTTCATGCGCGTTTTTTTACTTTTATACATATAGCATTTCCCAAAAAAAAACTTTTTTGCGGAAGGAAAAATACAAGGCATAAAGGCAGTATTCTGCCGTCTGTATTTTATGACCTAACAGGATATGCAAAGTCATTTAAAGAATAAAGAGGATATAAACATGGGCCCATGTAGAGAGATATGCCTGGCCCCACAAGTGTATATAGTACATATAATGTCCTTAAGTAGTATATATATTCATATGCCTATCGTGAAAGCCGATTTCATTATTGGCTTGCTCAAGAGGAAAAAAATTATTTCTATGGAGATCCTTATTATTATTTGCTAGTTTCACGTACATATCGCGTTCACACCACATCATTCCTCGTAGCGTGTACAATTCTCTCTCCATTTTTTTTTCGTGGTGTGCGCTGGTGGAAAAAGTTTTCTCGTTTCAGCTTTAATTTCCCCTACTTGCCACACTACCTCTCTAATATGTATACACAATTTCCTCTGCAAAACACATTTCATATTTATTTTTTTTAGTTTCGTATATTTACCCTGGTCTCAAACGCCTCACCAAACCGTCGTAGGCTCTCTCTGGCTTACTGCAGCCTTGAAAAAGGAAACTGAATTACCAAAGGGCTCGCAAAACTAAAACTGTGTACCACTGTCCGGAGGAAAAGACACAAGAAATGTGTAACGGGGATACCGCTTTCCCCAGAATAAAGTCAAAATAAGCGTGAATTTTCTTTTTGCTGTGGTGGCTCGGGTCCTCCCTGTAGTAGTATTTCACTTTCCCCAAGCTTCCAGCTTTCTTTACACGGGCGACGTCAACCGTAACATCAGCAGCAGCAGCAGCAGCAGGGCCCTTCCTCTTTCCATTTCGTTCACGACCATCATAATACATAATGATAATGTAGATTTAAGTTTGTTTAAAGCGGCGACGACGACTCGAGTAATAACAGCGTTGATAGATAGACGACTATGAACGGTAATAGTAATAATAATGCAATAATAAACGGAACACATTGTCGGTTTACTGAACGGTCTTTAAAACTCCCTCTTGCTCATATGAATCTATAATAATATGTGCTCAACAAACCGTTTAAAGTAAATTTAAAGGCATTTCAGGGGGATAATAGGAAAAACACTTTTCTTTTGAGACGCTTCCAATACTTTGTTGTTTGCTGGGCCTGGTGTGCACTGCAGAGAATAAACCCCGCCAGGGTAGTTTACCATATGAGACGCTCTCTTGGTACGTACATATGGATATAGTCTGACCTCGTGGGCATCCAATATGCATGTTGCGCACTTCATAAAGGTCTATTCATGGAGAATGGCACGCCATAAATGGATTGTAAGTCGAAAAAAGCGCAATGCTTTGGAATTGAAGCGGAAACTGGAGAAAATGCCCGGTTTTTTGAAGTGGAAATTTTTCGCCATTAAAATTCCGCTCCTGTGTACATTGAAGTATATTTCCTTCATATATTATACGGCAAAGGGCCGTCTTTGACATGATTATATGGCCATGTTGACATTCCCCTTTGATGAAAGAAAGAGTGGAATTGACATCGGAAATGGACACGACAAGTATAAGTGCAACAGCATAATATATTATATAGTTCCCTTTTTCAGCAAAAGGTACCCTGTGAAAAGGGAAGCAAAAAAAGGGAAAAGAGAGAGAGATGAGAGTGGTTAGGTTTAGGCGGTTGCCATTAAAATGCGAAATAGTTTTCTCTTTTCTGTGTTATTACTACAGACAGACAATTTGTAGAAAAAATGAAAAGATGAAAGGAAAGAGTGAATTCGAAGGACGGTGGCGTAGTACGCAACACAAGTAAATATATTTCTGTTGTAGAACGTGTTTTAACTAAAGTTGATGATGACATTGACGACAGGCACGATGAAAAATACAATAAAACGAGTACGGAGAAAGAAAAAATGAAAAAAAACGAAGATATACGCAGTAAGACCGTTTTTTTCTGTTCTCGTTGAAGCGGTGAAGACAAGCTCTGTGATAAGAGAAAGTCAGCTTGGTGATATGGTAATACTTACCGCTTTTAGCGCTGAAGTAACGCCTTCGTCGTGACAGGAGAGGAGAGAAAAGAAAAAATAGCAGCAACACTTCTAGGGGTGCAAACAGAAATAAGTAACGAGCAACGCGTATACAGAAATGTAATGTACAACTGAACAAGACGAAAATAGTAAATAGGATTGATGCATGGAAAGTATTGTTCAGGGCAGCGCATGGTATGGATCCAATGAAAAGAAAGGAAACAATCTTCAAAGCTCGGAAACTTTTGTGAAGCCTTGATATGTCAGAGTAGACATGAGGATAAAAATGGATGTATGCACGGTACGCTAGAAAAAGCGGAAAATGTACCTTTGTAAAATGTTTAACCTGATAAACCATGTACAATATATTTTTTATACGGCTGAACTTGCAAACTGTGCAAAAATTCTCGACTTCCCCTGCTGCTGCTGCGGCTGCTACTTTCACCTGTATTACATACTGATGGAGAGATAGAGCGGTGTGAATGGTGGTAAGCTATGTTTTCGTTTTCTCTAACCAGCAGGATGAGCGTTTTGCTCCTAATTTTTTTCGTTGTGGACGGTGGTGGTAGCATTGGTGGTAAAAAAATCCATTGAGAAACAAGGAGCAAACTTTTAGGATATTATGAAGCTCAGGGTTGCTTGCTCTCTCTCTCTCTCTCTCTCTCTTGCTCGTCGTTTTAAGCTGAACGCTACGCCTGGCATGCATATTACTCCGGTAGGTAGGAAAAGGTCCCCTTTTTGGCCCTGTTGCCTGCCTGCTAGCTTCGTTAAGTCGTACAGCAGTATAAATGGTATTAGACCCAACCGTTGGTTATCCCATATGAGCCTTTTCATACCATTTGAGCTGTAAGCTTTTCCCTTTTATTATATTGACAACATTGGGAAAGGCGCTCATCTTCGCATAAAACAGAGACAAAAGTTTTACTTTTCCTGTATCGCATGAAGAAAAGGGTAGAAAACGGAGTTTCTAGCACGTTCACAGTATACATATTAGGATGAGCCTGTGTTGCTGTAGGTCCCTTTATATGTTTAATGTGGGGAGGGAAAGAAGGAGAAAGTTATACGATGTGTAAGCATTGATCTAAGTAAGTATAAAACGGAGCAAAAAAAACGCAGAGAGACACTGTGAGTGACTGAGTTGAGCAGTAAGGGAGGAAGGGAGACAGAGAGGAGCACAGAGAATTCTCGAATTTTCACCAAAAGACCACTTAAGCTAATATTGCTCCTACTTCTACTGTTACAACTCTTCTATTTAAATACACAGTCAAACAGGGTCTCTCTTTTGGGGTGGGATATATCCCCTTTTCCTGTGTGCAATTTCCTCGTAAAATGTAGCCACTTTCTTTATTATAATGCACATATATTTACTTTCTATTTCGTAAAAGAAAATGTATCGCCATAACACAAGAGAAAGTTGACGGCTGTGGGGGGAGATCATGCCACACCGTGTACATTTTTCTACAACAGCCAACTACTCGACGAGACGTAGAGACGACACGACGAAAAACGGCAGAAAGCCCTTGACGACGACGAAGAAGAGAAACGGTGAAGAAGTAAAAAGTACATAGCATGAGGAAAGGAAAAACAAAAAAGCATGCTTTTTAGTCATCATCATTTTGATCATTTTCATCATCATCGTCCCACATTATTTTTATACACACACACAAACAAGGAGCAGAAATGAAATGAAAATGGAAAGAGCCGAGTACAGAGTAAATGAGCTTAGAGAAAAAAAAATATATTGTGGGAAATGTACTGGTTGCTAGATGTCAGTTTTTTTTCCTACTCAACAACATAAATAGCAATAACAACAAGCTGGCTAAAGTTGCCACTATCATCCATCGTCGTCATCGTCATCATCATCATCATCATCATCACCCTGGCCACAGTCGCCGCCACCATCATCAGACAGAGTTCAGCAAGTTGCTTTTAAAGGGGAAGGAAACATGCATACGAGACATTATCGTTATTTTTTTTTCTAGCGTGGCGTGGTTTTGAAGGATGAAGGCATTGTTGCTGAATAGATTGGTGGTTGGTGATGGCGGTGGTGGTGGTGCGGTGTTTTGCTGGTACAAAACCTCGTTTATATATGTATATATATATACACGTATAAATAAAATTGTGGAACTAATTCCGCCTTCTTTTTTGTCGTTCTTGCTGGTTGTAGTACACATAATGTTGTTGTTGGCAAAACTTATTATATTTGTATTGTTATGGAAAAACAAGCAGGGGAAAAGACGAGAGAAAAAAAAGTTTCAAGTTTCTTGTGAAAACAAAACAAGAGGACGATGGTAAGAGCAGGAGAGAGAGAGAGAGAGAATAATGTTCAACTTTTTTGCTCGTTTAATCACGGAACTGGGAAAACGCGAGGAGGTGGATAGATACAATGAGAAGGAGAGATAGATAGAGATAGAGAACATCCGAAAAACAAACAAAATATTATGGTGATATAACAAACTACAGGGATAAGGGGTCATTTACTAAAATAATAGCGAGTATATAGGTATAGGCACACAATTTCCCATATACACCGCGTCCTGTTTCAGTTTTACTATTATTATTATTATCATGTTACTTTGTTAAAATGAATGGTAAAAACAGCTCATTTTAATGAGAGCGGTGGTAGTGGTGGGTAGTGGTGGTGGTGGTACTAGGAGAGGATAATGGTGTGATCTTAGTTGTCAGGAGAAAAGAAACTATTCCGGATACGTATAAATTGGGAAACCGGTATAGAAATGAAAGGACGCCCTTTCCCTGTATTATGTCTGGTGTGCAAAGAAATTTGAGATTGCCTTCGCGGATATAGGAGGGAGGAGAAGGAAACGAGAGGAAGTAAGGAACGAACAAGGTTGGGAGAAAAAGGATACCACGTCTTAAAATGAAATGCTGATGGAAGGACAAGTCGAATCACAATGACCATGTTTGGAATCCCCTTTGCCATTAATAATGTTTCTCTCGACGAGGTAGATGTCAACCTGAAAATACAGCCTTTTGTACAGGTTACAAGGTCCGGTTCAATGGTACAGAGTTGAGAGTACACAAGAGTTAGTCGGGCCCAGCCTAAATTAGATCCGTTTTGCTACTTTCCTACATTTGATTTGGGGAAAAGACCTTCAGAAAAAAAAGAAAAGCAATGGGGGAAGTATAAAATGTAATATGTGTATATATTTATCCACTCTTATTACACCGCGTGTGCAAGGTTTGACGATGTGAGTTAGTATTAGTATGTATATCCATGTATGCATCCATTTATTCTGCAAATTTTGTTTACTCTGGTTCTACAACTCCCCAAAGCGCAGTTTGCCATTTTATTCCCAACTATCTCATTTTTCCCTTTCCTTCCACCAAACTTATTCCACTCATCCTTTTCACAAAATGTAATAATAACAAACCGCCGTTCTTGTGGAATCTTCCATTTTCTCCTACTGTTGCTTATCTTTTTCCATCTGTAGTGCCACTATCCTATATGCTACTGACTGACGATGAATTAGAAAAGTCTTCCGCAAGCTCTCCTTCTCTCTCTCTCTCTCTCTCTCTCTCTTGCTCGCTCTCTCACTCACTCTCCCTTCTCCAGAAGCTACTCTTTTGCTGGATTCTTCCATGTCACACGCATTTATTCTTATTGTATCTTTCGTAATTTGACTGGGTTTTGTTGGTCTCTCGGTATTGGTGTTGATCCTATTTTCCAATCAACCAACATGGTAAATACATTTTCTAAATTCCATGCCTGATGCTTCGAGCCAAGCCGGGTTGAGCTGCTGTTGGTGGTGGTGGTTATAAATCCAAGCAATACCCCTACCATCCGCAAGACAAACTTCAATTCTCTATTTTACCGCCAGTATACCGATTCTAAGAATAATAATAACAACATCAACAACACAGCCGTAAGCCATGGCATGCCATGCCACCCTTGGCTTATCTGCAAGCATGCATGAAAATGAAACTAAATTCTAACTTTTACTTAATACGTTGTGTTCCAAATCCTCCTCATCCTCCCCGTTTCGTTTTGATCCATACATACCTAAACCTAACGCTATACACAAAGCTTCTTTCCTTATCATCATCATTGCCTGTCTGTCTACTGCTGGATATCCTTGTGGAAAATTATGAGGACTTCCAATATTAAATTGGTGTACAAAAAACAGACCCGTTTACTTTCCTCTCGCTCTCTCTCTATCTCTCTCTCTCTCTTTACATATGTTGCTCTGCCAGTCACTACATTAAATGAACAAACAAACAAATTATGATGGTTACTTAGTTACTTCATTTCATTTCAGCTTCACTTTATTTTTGCCCTGGTGTGCGCTCATGTTGCGGTTGGCTGCAACGTTGCTGCTTACCATTGGTGCTGGTAGCAGTAAGTAGTGACAGTTGTATCGAAAGATATATACTGTATAAACAGTTATTACGTGAATGTTATTTTTGAAATCTCCTCCAATTTATATTTTGACGTCTGTCTAACCAACCTAAATTCACACGCGCACGCACATCGCATTTCACATCGTATCCTCATACTCGATTCGACAACAATATGGAACTACAACCCTGCATATGTTTGTGTATATTTATATATTCAGGAGAAATGTGTCGAATGTACATGTTGTAAAGTGGGTACCTCCTCGAGCCCTGTCACTACAAATACACACAATCTTCACTGAAGTATGTGGGAGCTTCTTGGGTTTTGGTTTCCTTGTCTGCTTGTTTGTTCATTTTTATCATCATCATCTCCGTCGTCGTCGTCGTCGTCGTCCTCATCCAAAGACGAGAGTTGCTCTATTTTCTCTTTACAAAATGGGTTTCTCTCTCCTACATAAATATATCACTGATGTGTATCTACTCGCAAACTTTCTTTTTTGGGTTCGTGCTGTTGACGATCAGGATGACTATCATCTATAGATGTCATAGGGAAAATGGTAGGCAGTGTCAAGGGGGAACCAGAGATAATCGTGCTATGCATATAGAGTATCGCCTGTTGTACTATTATTCTTCGCCAGAAAGCATGTGACGTTTTTTTGTACATATCAACCAAGCCAGAAAAACAACAAATATATATAACCCTGACTACTACTACTACTACCGCTCTCTGTTGGTGTTGCCCCGTCGCTCTGTTGCTGAATTTCAATCTAAGAAGGTACATTGGAAAAAGCATATAATTTTTTGACACGGGCCAATTTATTTGTTCGTGCCTTCCCGCAACCACGGTGTACATTCACATTCCCTCAACTAAAGCGAGAAGCGTACCTAGTTATATCCACAAAACACCTCTGCTATTAAACTGTCTCTCGCTTTATTTGTACGTACAACAGCACACGGTATTTATTTGTTTCAGTAGCCCCAACTAGGAGAAATGTCAGTGATGCCAGAGCGTTTCGTTACTTTTGGGGAGTAAGTAAAAGCGTAATGTATAGATTATATATTAGCTCTATTTGGCTACTTTATTAAGCTTCCTTATTACAGAGTAAAGTGAGACAGAGAGAGAGGGAGAGAGGACGAAAATGAACTGACTTTTACTTAAACACGCAGCAGTACCACTATCACCACCACGGTTACCTACCCCCACCGCTAACTCCACTCCCAATCCATCCATCCAATCTAGGTAAATCCCTATTAATATCCATCCCGTCGCATTTTGCGCAATGCACATTAATGAAGAGAAGTGTACGTACGTGCTCTTATAGTTGCTCCTATTTCTAATGTACTCGATTCGTTTGTGAAATACACACACACACACACACACACACAAACATAAAGTAAGTAACCATTACACACGCCCGCCTTATTTTCTACATTTCTCGTTTCTCTCTTTCTCTCTCTCTCTCTCTCTTTCTCCCAACTTGTGCTTAAGTACAAAAATAAGTTATTCTGCCACCGCGGCTGCCGCTACTGCAAAAAAAGTTTTTCTTCTTTCTTTTGGTTTGTTGGCTTTGGACATGCATGTACTGCCTTGTTTTTATGTTGGAAATAGACATATTTCACATGTGTGCA
This sequence comes from Callyntrura sp. NNG-2020, assembly GCA_027744055.1. Classification (NCBI taxonomy): domain Eukaryota; kingdom Metazoa; phylum Arthropoda; class Collembola; order Entomobryomorpha; family Paronellidae; genus Callyntrura; species Callyntrura sp. NNG-2020. Next base: position 17,719 of record JAHZNE010005021.1, read on the forward strand.
TATATACATACATATGCGCCATGACTTTTGATGGAGATTGATAAGCTTTCTTCCTTCTTCTTCTTCGTCTTGCCACTACTACTGCTGCTCTGCTTCTTTCTTCTCATTTTGTTTTGCTGTTAGTTATTAGTACTCTCCTTATCTCACTCCTTGATTTTCTCCATTTTTTTGGATGGCGTTGCTGTGTGAATTTTCACCATTGCTGCCACACTGCTGCTGTTGCTACTGGGTAGTACCACCGCTACCCCACTTGAAAATGTTTGAGACTTTCAGTCACACTACACGCATGGTTTGGTTTAATACTCCGGTGATGATATGGCATGTCGCTGTATATAAGGTCCTTTGAGGTACATACACACAATTAAAGCGGGTTCCCCCTTTTGCCGACATTCCAACCGCCGCAAACCAGTAAAAAATAACGACAATAAAATGAAACATCTGATTTATAGTGTTTTCATTTCGCCAATTTATTGTCCATTTTATACCTGGATCAGAAGGTGCAATCACGGGGTGTGTGTGTGTATGTGTGCAGTCATAAAATGTAGAAAATAGATTTGTTCACGGGCGACAGACATCTTATCATCAACTTCATCTTCCTCATAAAAACCCTTCACAATAGCAACAAATACACACACACACACACACGCACACACACACGGAGACAGTTTAGAGAACATAGCTCCTTCTGGGTTGCCGTATGTATGTACCATGTATACCTATGTACTTGTCTCAACAAATTACAAAAACTGCGCTACTGACATATTTTTTTTTCTCTCTTCTTTTTTTCTCTTTCCATTCCCTTGGTAGAATTCTTCAATATTTCAATTTGTATTTGGATAGGGATTGATGGCTGCGTGGGAATACTCTCCTGAAACGGATACGTTGGAATGACACAGGTATTATACCACATTAGATTACCGCGTGGAACCACAGAGATGAATTTTGCAATTTGTCGTCTAGTATCCATGCCCTACTAACTGTGCTCCATGCACCTAGGATAGTAGTCGCACAGGACAGAGGATACATGCATGTGCATGCGGGTTTTGCGTAATACTTGCACTATGAGTCTACCGAACACTGACAATACGTTCAACCGTTTTGTCGCAGTGTGTAATCCATTGTTGTAGCAATGGTAGCAGTTTTCGTCTTAATAATAATAGTCATCGTCATCATCATCATCATCATCCTCGACAAAGCAGCAGCAACAGCAGCAGCAGCAGTGGCAGCATGAAACCTTTGGAGTGTCATAAAGGAGCACACCACTATACCCCACGGCTCGGCAATAGTACAACTCCCATTTTCCTCTTTCTCGGAGTACTGAACCTTACCAAAACTTGTGCTTCTTCTGCTGCTGGGGGGAAGGAGTAATTGTTGTTTGTAAGGAAAAGGGTGTTGTCGTGTGTGACGCATTTTATTTATAGCCTCTTCCTTTTTTCTTTCTTTCGTTTCTTTCTTTCTTTCCTTATGTCCTCGCTTTATCATCGTCATCATCATCACCGTACGTATCGTCGTCTTCATGATCAGGTGCCTATTACCTTTCCATGGTGCATACATACATGTTCACCGCTGCCGCCACTACTACTACGACGACGACGACGAATATACACACAGGTCATTGTTATTATTATTATTACTCTGTGTGTATGTATATACGTGACATTGTCATTATTCATGCATGTATGCATACATAAACCTAACAATAGGTATGTATAATCCTCTGCTACTCCATTTTTTCTGCTGCTTCTGCTGTTACTGGAATATATTATTATTACTCCTTTCGTTTTTGGCTGTATTCCATGCAATCTGTGGTTGTTGGAACACTTTTCCTTTACCATCATCATCAACATCACGAGCATATCATGATCCATTTATTATGCCCTGCTGCTTACTGCTATTACTACTACAACTACTGGTACTCATACGAGTACCCCTATCACCACCGCTATTTCGTTGCTGCTGGTTTCCCTGGTTTTACGTATTATTACGTTGGCAGTGGGGAGGAACGGGAAAAAACTGGAGAAACACTGCTGCTGCTACTGCTGCTGTTACTGGCGTCACATGGCACGTCTGCATTACAACATGCGGAATAGTACAAATCCAACACGATGGACGACCCTCGACCATCATCTTCATCGTCATCATCATCGCTAGACCATGCAAAGACCAGCGTGGTCCAGTTCAGTAATTTAACCGGAATGGACGTCCCATTGCGGAATAAAAAATATAGTGTGTATAAATGTTTGAGTGTGTGTAAGCGTGCTTTACAAGCATTTGTGAATATTTAACGTGTGTGTGTGTGTGTGTACCTGCCCTATAACTACTTATATCATCCTGATTACTCTCTGGATTACTGCGTAGGTAGATGCAACGAACACGACACGTAAATGTAAAACATGCATGTTCCTTATATATTATATGCATACTTTATAGTAATCACCGAAGACGGGTGTGTGTGTATTTATGTCGTGAAAACACAGAGAGCGGAATAAAAAAAAAGTTGCCTATAATTTGTTACTTCTTTTTAGCATGTTGCCTCATTCAGTCATCAACGTTTTCGGTGGCAGAGCGAAGTGCCGTCGTCATGAAACCGCCATTTTCGCTATGTGACTTGGCAAATAAAGTAAAAGTGCCACAAAAACGGTGAATGAGTTTCTTCCCGGAGAAAGTTGATGTTGTTGCTGCTGCTGTTCATGATAATGACGATGATGATTATGATGAGTGTGCGAGAGTAGATGGATGGATAATATTATGGTATCCTGAAGTATTACAGAGCGAGTGGATGACGATGACGGCGGCGACGACGACGACGACGATATACACTGGGTTACTTGAATGTTTGTGCTGTTTATGTATTTTATCATTATAGTCATCGTCGTCGCTGTTGTTGTCGTCGTCGCCGCCGTCATCTATGCGGAGAGATGTAAATATAAAGGCACAGTGATGTTGTTTCGGCAGCAGTGGCGGTACGTATATTAGACACATCAGCAAACGGAGGAGAAAAAAAGAGAGGAAGAATATTTCACATTATGGCTGTCTCTTCATTTTTTATACTAGCTCTGCAGCTCATTCTCTCTCTCCCTCTCACTCGCTCTAGCCGAGAAGGGTTTCAAAGAGGTCACGCTTTCTTCCCTAGTAAAATCATGATGATGATAGCAGCAACGATAAATATTATGATATGATGATGATGAGTATATCTATATTTTATGATGTGTGTGTACACTGTACATACACAGTATATCACGGAGACGAAAAAAGAAAATAACTGTAATTTTTATATTACCCCACCACTTTTCCTCTCAAGCTTTTATATTAGTTCTCGCTATTTCTCGCGCTCGCTCTTCCACTCCGTCGTAGTGGTAATGGTGGAATGCGGCGGTAGTGATGGTAGTGATAAGGATGATGATAGCACACATACATACACACACACACACACACACACACACACACACACACACAGTAAGAGTGTGACAGAGCGGTAGAAAGTTGAAAGAAAAGACAAGAAAACGAGCTACAAATTGGGAAAGGAAGTGGAAAGAAAATGAGGTTTTTTAGCGCGCTACTCGAGTAAAAAAACGGAAGGAAACCTGTTGTATGCCGTTGCCGTTTTGTTACTACTGGTATAGTAATATAATAATGATATAGTCGTGGTGGTGGTGGCTGGGGGAGGAGAAACAAAAAAAAGATGAGAAAGGGAGAGAAAGAAGTATAAAAGGAAAAGAAGAAAATGATCATCATCATGGTTTGGTGATCATAATTGTAATGTTATGTCTCAAATAACACGATGTTGGATTACACTAGAATGATCCACAATCTAATAATTATCAGTTAAGTTGGGAAAGGAATAATAATTATATTATCTTTATTCAGGAACTCTCATCATCATGGTTTGGTGATCATAATGCCATTATGTTATACAGTCGCTTGTTGTAGGAGAGAGTCTATGGTTTTGCAATATTTGTAAGAGGGCAATATTATTAGAGCGTCGGGTACAGCTGTCGCTTATTAACGCGGCAGAAGGCGTTGTGGTGTACTTTGATAGGGTGTTGTGGAAATAGAAAAGAAAAGAAGAAACGAACAGATAAGTCGTTTCGTTATTAAGTGAGAAAGATGATATTACGGTGACGGCTGTCTGTTTGTCCATCCGCCTGGGAGCAACATTAGTGTCAATTTTAACCAATTTTGAGGAAAACTCGGGGTACCATATACATTTACCTTAGGTTGTCCCTTTATCACTATTTGGTTTGCCTGAAGGGGTAAACAATATTCCAGTCTGCATATCTTTGTTTATTATATCGATATACCAACATATTTTATTGCTGTATTACATCAAGAGCCAACCGACATTTTAAAATAAAGCATTTGTAACCTTCGCCACTTTCGTATATTACGGTTATGTTAATTCGTTATTGTTAGTGTGTAGTATGTTGATCGGATAAATGCTGGCAAGGTAGAAGAAGCCAAAAGAAAAACTTTTGAAAGAAATGAAGCAAAAGGTGAAAATGTATATGTACTTACTTCGTTGTTGGTTGTGTAAGCATAGCATTGAGACTAACCACATTATAATTATGATGTTCAGTGAAAAGTTCTCTTTTCTCTCTCTCTCTCCCGTTCCTCTCGTTCCCTCCCTTTCCGTATCTTGTTTCACTTTGATCTATATAAAATGATGAGTAGGCGATCAAATGCATGTGTGCGTTTTCTTTGGTCTTCCTCTTTGTATTACTACTTTTAGCCCCACAATTTTTGACTTGGTTGACGCAACTATAGATAGATACCTCCTACATTTTTAGAGGGAGTGTCGTTCTTTCAAAGTATTGATCTCCGACTGTAGCGCGTAGTGAGTGACAGACTACGCCGGATGGGCTGTGTGAGCTCTAGTTGAAAGTTAGTTAAAAAGTTTGAACAGATGTGGAATAAAGCAATAAATAATATTGATAATGATAGTGCTGTAGTAATAATGTAAACCTCAATATTATGTTCATATCAAACGATAACCTGACAGAAGAATCATTTGCAGTTGAGTAATTTTGTAAAGGGGATGGTGCTAAAGGATACAAAATTAAACTCACACGTTTCCTATTATTACATCTCCCCTGTGATGATATGATAGACACGGTTACAGTACTAATGACGTTCGTTATTGATTCATTTTATTGTAAAATAGAATAAAATGAAAGAGAAAGAAAGGAACGGGTTGGTGTGTGTGTGTTCACAACAGAAAAACCGCAGTAACCTCCAAACCTCGACGTCAAGCTGGTTAAACTTTAGTAAAATGTAGCAACATTCATCTTCTTCAAGGTCAATATTTTGGTGGATGTAACGTGTTGCTGGATACGCTACCACTGCTATACGCTACTACCAAGTTCTATAAAACGGACGGTCGACAACGTACATATAGGTTGTATCCTGTGTACACAGGGAACACAAGCCAGTAATTAAATTAAGCAGCGCAAAAGAAAGCTGAAATATGTTTTGGCTTTTCTTTGAAACGAGCACATTTATTAAAATCATATCATAATTTGAATTTTAGATGGGGTTGCGCACGTCTACTCCACCTAGGAATATTAGGGTTACTTGTAAATTCCCTTCGCCTTAAAAATAATTCAGTATTCCGCCGTGTCCGCAAAATAAAAGCTGCTGAATAAAGCACGTTTTTAGGGAACAATACCTATAACTATTATTGTCAGCTATGTAGGTTGTAGTTGTAATAACACACATCGTTATCTATTTCGTGGGACCCCTATTGACCTATTCATTTCCCCTCTCGTCTCCGTTCTTCTTTTTTTTTTATTAATTTGCTCTCCTGTCATCCACAGAAGGCTACCGTGTAGTGCCGGATGGAGACGCCAAATCCATACTTTTGTTTGTTTGATATCAGAAAATTTGTAAATAATATATTATTTTTTTTATCATTTTCAGTAGAGAATTTCTGCTGTAGGGATAAATAAGCGGAAAATATATGGGTCTCAAATGTCAGCATATAAATTTATAAGAGGGAAAGCAAGTAGCAAGGAAGAGGCACCTAAATATTTCACAAGCACTCTCGGAACTCCCTTTACTCGACTCCTGTCCCGTCACCCGCTCATACACCAAATAGCACAATTGGTATTTTATATTATATTAGAAAACGTCCGTGAAAATTCATGACATATTGACATAATAAATCTTTCAGCATCGTTTTTTTTACGATTTATACCTGAACGGTCCTCCCTCTTTCGAGGAAAAATCCCGGCTCCTTCGACTATTACCACACACACACACACACACGTACAAAGTTTTACTCCCCCAAAAACATGCCATATTACCATTTCATAGGATCATGACAGATTATATGAATGTACGTACATATTATATGCACAGTCTACACGTAATATGCTCGTAAATGTAGTGTACAAGTCGAGAATTGACCGTGAACAACACAAATGATTATAAAAGTACTCGCATTTTTACTACATAAGATATTTCACTGAAAATGTGTTTTCGATAAATTCCTTTCCTTCTACTAGTGACTAGTAGAGAGGTTCTTTCGGTCTCTCTCCGTTGATTCTACACCGTTCTTATTAACTATTAGTTGGCGATTTTCTTTCGCGAATTGTTTTCCTTCTTTTTTTTCTTGGCTCAGTAAGCGCTTTTCTCTCCCTCGACCTCCCTGTATAACCGCACTAGTTTGTAGTAATAAGGTATGACCTACAATGACCATGATGTCAGACATGGTGGACGGTCACCAACAAACAAACATAAAAGACTTTGCAGACCAGCAGTGAGCGGTAGAAATGGAAAAAGCGCCGCAAAACAAAGTACCTCCTTTTTTTAACGTTGGTGTACACAGTCGGCAGTACATAAAGGGTGTTTTTTTTTGCTAAAACGCAAACCTGCTTTATTTACACTGCTTGCTCAACCGCACATATAGGCTCATATGGACTTTTTCTCTCTTGAACATTCAGGCATGGAAATTTTTCTTCATTTGTGCTATTTTTCTTCTTCGCTCATTGGTAAAACGAGTCATAATAATCATAACGGTAGCAGTCTGGACGGGGAGATTACAGAGAGTACAAAAAGATAAAAATTTTGTATGTAGCCCACCACTGAAACCGCTGCTGTTGCCGCCACACACAAAAAAAACTACGACACAAATTTAGTCTCTTTTCCGTATTCTTCTCAAGTTACTTTAGATATGCCTTTTCTCATTGTTTGCATTTACTGTTGTTGCAGTAGTTGTAACAAAGTAGTATTTTTTATAGTTTTTGGCCACAAGAACCGAAAAAGATTTATAGTCTCACAGTGTATGGCTCATTTCAAGGCATGTCTTTGTTTACACAAAACCATACTACTACTACTACATAGTAGCAGGAGCAGCAGTAGCAGCAGCAGCAGCACAAATAATAAAAAGGAGAAATGTGCATAAAAATGTTTTGTTTGTACAAGTTTTTTGTGTGCCAACTGCTTTGCAAACAGTAAGTGAGAGAGAGAGAGAGAGAGAGAGCGAGAAGGGGGGAAGATTGGGGAGACAGCATCAGTAGCAGACAAGCAGAAAAGATAGACATTATCGTCAGCGTCATCAGTATCGTCATTCTCTCGGATGATCCATTCAAGGAGAAAAAATGGATTCCTTTATAATTAAGTTGTAGTATAATTCTTCCTCTATCTGTTACCCTCTCATGGTCCTCTTGTACTTCTGGAACTGACTAGAAAACAAAAGAAAGATATTAAAACGTTGTCAACTACCCTGTTCCTCGACTATAGGGCTGCCAGTTTAACACAGCATTGTTGTCTGCACTATTCCCATTATGGAATCTGCAGAAGATTTTAGGCAAGAAAAGAGATTACAGTTGCTGAGCTGAGAGAAGGAAGGGAAATGGTAAATCGGCACATGTTCCACCATTCATTATATGATAGTAAGATTGTAAGATATCTTGCCAGGAAAAAGGAGAAAATAATATTTACAGACAGGGTAAACCGAGCCTTTCACAAAAATAGAGAGACGAGCAAAAGCAGCCCCGACCAGGCAGAAGAGTATAATGGCAATCACATGAGATTGGAGAGAGTGCAAATCGACATAATAAAATGATTGTGAAATGGAGCAGAAATCTAAAGTGGGATAAGAGGAAATGATGCCTGGAGACGTTCATATTACACACACTTTTTATGCATGCGTTTTTTTTTCAGCCTGCTGCTGCTGCTGTTACTAGAACCCCGTTGTTACATACTGACGACGACGGGGAGAAATTCAGAGAGAAAGAAAGAAAGAGAAAAAAATCTCGGTTCTTTCCAGTAAAGAAAGTGTAGGAGTGTGAAATATTGTTGTAAAAATGCAAAAAAATATAATGATTTACAAGACAGCCCTTGCCACATCATATACTTATGTATGTCTACCTACTTCCACTTTTGTCGGCAATGAGTCACGTCGGCCCTGGATTGCACAACAGCAGTCATTCCAGTTTGAATTAATAATAAAAATGGTAATAAAATGGGAGTGAGTGCGAGGAGCATTATTTTGAAACATTTTATTTCTGTTGTGGTGGTGCTGACGGGAGTGTAGTCGGTGATGTTGGTGGTGTTAAGCCCACTTGTCAGCGTTTCCAGTTTTAGTGCTGTCTACTGTTGTGTTGGCATACACACACACACACACACAGTCGGACGCAAGCACTCCTCTGTCTACACCATAATGAACCTCTATAAAGTCGTCATTATCATCGTCATCGTCGTCACAGCCGTTCGCACATAGCATTTTTGACAGTATGCTGCTGCTAGGGTGCTGTTGCTCCTTCCTTAGTTTCCTACGTTTCCTACTAAGAATCACCACCACACAGTTGTCCTTCGTTTTTGTTACAAGTTAAATAAAATGGCCGTGCTTTGTTCAGTTTGGAGTACTGCGTTTTTGTAGCAGTATCCTAAAAAAATTGACTGTTTCGTAGTTTCATAAAATGCTGCTGCTACTACTGCTGTTGTTGACGACGACGATGACGATGATGATGATGATGATAAAATGATGAAGCTTTTTGGGCTTGTGTGTGTGTACGAACGTTGTTGTAATGCTGGTGTATGTATTCCTCAAAATTTGCTGAGTTGTGGATGCACACTTTCTGCAGATATAGACACGTCAGCGTTGGAGTAGCAGTGAAAGGGAAAACCAGGGTGAAAGAAAAGGAGAAGGACTTGGGAAAAATGGAAAGTGGAACAGTGACGATTCCTCAGGGTACATTTCGTCCTCTTTGTTTTTCTTTTATAAAAGCAGGGAAAAAGGCAAAAAAACGAGAGTACAGAGAGAGAGGGGGAGAGAGAGGGCTCACAGTAGAAAGAGCCCATCATATGTTATGTAATAGTAGAAACGTATATACATTTTACTTTATAACTGTATATTACGTTATATAACGTCCGGATCATCTACAGGAACTACAAGACCAAAAAGGCATTTTATTCTATTTCCTTCTCTCCCCCTTACTTACTTTGTTTCTTTGTTTCAATAAAGGAATGAATTGGTCTGTAGTGTTCGTTTGACTCAACTCAAGTTACTTTGTTACTTTATAGCTTAATTCTTTCTCTTGGTCCTGCTTTCGTACTTTGTTTTTAGGGAAAATGATACGACGGGAGATGGATTCTGGAAGTTACGGGAGCACAATGCGTATTGTTTTACTAGTGGAGAATATATACGAGTGGAAATCCACAAAATTTCTGACGTGCATAACCTTTGTAATAATGGCGCTAAGTGCACCGTATTAGAGAACAAGGGAAAGTATCTCTAAGTTAATTTCAAGTAAAGTGAGAATTACAAAACCTTTTAAAACTGATTGAGCTTGGAGGTGCTTTTATGTTACTTATCGTCCGGGTACCAACAAATGCAAATATGTCTGTTCATCCCAGGCGAGGCAAGTATCTGAGAGCTTGGTGGCAGTAATGTGACAATGATAGAGCGCTGGTTTTAAACTTTAAATGGAATCTATGGCCATGGCACTGTACTACAACGTTTTGACCTTGATTCGACGTTATCTAACGGTGTTTAAAAAGGAGTTTAAATTTAAGCTTATCATCAGTGATAACGCCATGGGACGTACAGTTAATAATTTTAGTCGTATTCAAATTTGGGTTTGGCGAAAGGATTATGGTAATTTTTGGAATGTAATTCCCGTCTATGGTAAAACATTGCTTTCACTTGCTTCGGTTTTAATAGCATGAAGATTGATGCTTAAATTATGTTTGAGCGATCATGTCAATGTAGCATTTTATTTCAGTTTTTAAATGGTCTTAATGGCATCATTGAAATGATATTTCTAATTTAGCCATACTATTATTTACAATTTGAGTATTAGTTTTTGTTTAGAAAAGATAATAAGAGTTTTTTGTTCATTCGTCTTCACATGATAAAATTAGGATTGATGTTTTGATTGATTGGTTTAAATTACAGTGTCAGAAAATTCTTTTTTTTACAACATTCGTACTACCTGGTTTATCCCGTTTAAAATTCACGTACATACGCCTCTCATTGAATTACCGTATCACCACGAATTTTCATATTTTTACAGTGGCAGCAACAGCAAACTTTCAACGAAGGCGTACTCTGCGCTTGTACTCGGTGTATTGATAAACCATGGAACATGCTCGTTTTTATAGAACAGCATTTTGCGTAAAGTTCACTTCAAGACCTTTCATAAACCTATACATGTACGAGTCTTTATATATGTAATGTAATATACTGAACTGCTGACCCTCAAAATCACTACATTTATAGTGGATTCGATATACTTTACTGTTTTCTATACACCTTTGTAGAGTGAACAATGCTCTTCTACCTGTCACCTCGCCTTACTAGTTTGATTAAAAATGTCAGCGTGTGTATATAACGTCGTTTCATGATCAACGGGAAGGTTAGGTCAACTTTTTACGTTCAGTTCAATACACAAAGTTAGATGTTTTTAACACAGCAACATTTTGTTTTTAGCAATTTTTCTCCTTTGACTCCCTCTCTGGCTCTGGCATAACGCAGTAATGATTGCAAAGTGGCATTTCTCAATACTTTAACAAGAGAAAGTTAAAAGGGGTGTAAACAATTCAACGGAAATTTCAAATATGATGTGACGCAGAGCTGAAACTCATTGTCCCAATCTAAAGTTGTCACGATATAGTCATCAAGCAGTTGACGTGATATCGCCCCTTCACCCACGCTGTAATGTTATAAATAGTTAATAAGTATAAATTATAAGTACCTTATGCATGGCACAGGAAGAGAACAAAAGAGTAAAAAAAATGGTAACATGGTATCACACTAAAAATGTTTCCAGTTGAAGGAATGAGAAAAAAACACTATTTCATGCATACTGACGTTAGCCAGATAATGTCAAATGAATCAAATAACTGCTGAGGCGAATAAACGTTGCTCATTTACAACTCGAATCATTTAGATGTAAATTTCAACATTTCTTTTGATATACTGTTATACGCTAAAGGAAAAGACAAGGGGGTCATAAATAATGTACACTTGCGTATCATTTGCATCCCCTAATAGTCCCACCAATTTTTTTCTGGAAAGCCTCTATTTTTCTTCATTTTGCAATTTTTTAAAGAGTACCCTTGACCTACAAAATTTGCTATAATATTACCTACCCTCTCTATATACACACACTGGTAACATTCCGTTAATATGCCAACAAATGAAGAGTGCAAGAATGTTGCCAGTTCACACAATGACAACCACAGTTCCACCAGCCTAGGCTCATAAATTTGTAAAAAGCTGCAGCAGTAATATTTTATCAATATCCCCACCAGTCACCGTCACCACACCTCACCACACCGATTTTCAAGCCCAGCATATCCCATTATTTATCTGGTGTTCCCTGCAACGGTTTACCATTTACGAAGAAGGGAATAAAATAAAAGGTGCCTACCTGGCGTGAGAACAGTTTAGGTATTGTGAGAGATGCTGACATTAAATTATTATTTGGAGAGAGAGAGAAAGAAGGAGAAAGAGAGAAGAGAGAGAGAGTGTGTGTGTGTGTGTAAGTGACCAGGCGCCCTCTCGATTCCCCTTCTCTTCTTAAAAACTTTATTGAACGGATGATAAGGAACATAAATACGAGAGAAGATGTAAACGCTATGAGATTTTTTCTTTCTCGTCGTAATAAGTTTATTACCATTTGACCGCCGCCACTACCTAAATCCAGTCATTTCCAATGTGCCTCTGATCATGGGAAACTAGAATATATGAAGAAAAAAGAGGGGAAAGCCACTTGGATAGGAGCAGATGACGGCGGTGTTATGTCTATTACAACAGATCGTAGAATGTAGTTCATGAAACTCTAATGAACGAATGTCAAAAGAAGAATAACTGCCACAAAATTCTTCTCTCTCGCTTTTCCTCTTTGACTGAACATACCTAAGCAAACGTGATAGTCAGGAATGTTTTTTTTTGTGGTAGCATGGGTGAAGAAAGGTTAACACTAATGCATACACCACGTAGTATAAACGTTACTACGATGCATGTACGTCGTCGTGTCATTTTCTGTTGAGTTGTCCCCAACAGGCGAAATGAGTCGCAACATTTTATATACCTTAATTTATGAGAAGAAAAGAGAGGAAGACAAGGGGGAGAGGGAGGGAGGAACTGATGGGGCAAAGTCAAGTGAAAGCGACAAGAAAAAAATACGGCTTCTGAAGGGAAAATGGATACAGTCGTTTGTATTCTTTAGTAATGGGCTCTACAGGGTCGCATAATGCTTACCTAATTTGACTTCCCAAGAGAGAATCCCTCCATTCAGGAGGTGCATCAGCAGTAGTGAGGGTAGTAGAAATAGTAAGCGTAGTAAGAGAAACAGCAATAGCAGTGGTGATATTGCTATATTTTTGACTTTCACGCTTACTCCACAAAACAGGGCATAGATGCAGCAGTAACACTCCTTGATGTCAACGTCAAGCTCTTTTTATTATTCCTTATGTATTTCCTTGTGTGTGTGCTCTCCTTTGTACTATTACCCCTTATTCCCGTTCTTCTCTATGGGGGCTATCTCTACGCTGAAAAAATATACTTGGAAGCGAGGAAAATCGCCACAAAAAACTGCAGTTTTGTTTTCTTGGAAGAAGATAAAGTGAGTGAGGATCTGCAAGTCTGCAACTCTCATTTCTTGCTGCTGCTGCTGCTGTGGCAAACTACCATTACTATGATGGTGCTGATGATGTAAGGAGAGGGTACAAATAGAATTAATTATGACATGCCGCAGAGAGACTTTATCAAATAGAAGCAATTAGACCGTAAAGGAAGACAGATTGCGGGCAAATTGGGGCAAATTGATATTCATCCTACTTTGGCATATCTACACGTCGTCTATATCCCTCTCGGAGACGTAGTGATGATAAGACTCCTTTTCATTGCAGCACGCCGGATATGAGACGAGGAGAAAAAGGGAGAATAATGCTGGGAATAGAATTTTAACTTTTAGACACTCTACCCAAGATGCTGAGCACTTGGCGCTCTCGATAGACTTTCTTGGTCAAGTACGATCTCCACTGTACTGGAAATTCTCAGAGATAAATAAACTGATGAGATACTGAATAGTTAAGACAGCAAAGAAAGAGAGATCATTCTTTAACTTCGTTTTCCTTTTTTTGCCCAGCTAAAGCAGTCGAGGCAGAATGAGAGAGAGAGAGAGAGAGAGAAAGCGAGAAGAGATGAGAAGAGAGGAAATCAACTAACTGCACTATCATGTAAGGTTTTAAAAGGTAAAAAAGACGACGTTAACATGTCAAGAGCACGCCTACGTACATACCTATCACCTATACGTACTTTTACATTTCTATTCTATTAAGAGAGTTCCCTGAGAAGATTGTCTTACACTTGACTCCGCCAACACAAAATAGCACACTTAGAATATAATGGGAAAAAGTTTTGACGTTGAATATATTGTTGCTAGATAACCTTAAAAAGTAGGTGCATCCGCCTGCTAAGAATTTTACGTAACAGGATTTATATTACAAGAGTTAAAACTTCATCATCCATACATACCCTGTCTCTCTCTCTCTCTCTCTCTCTCTCTCTCTCCCTCGTTTCCTTGAGCTCAAGCAGAACTCGAGGTGAGGTACACAAAAAAAATAAAAAATTTTCTAATAGATATCGTTTCGTTAGGGAAAAATGGTCATCCGCTTGGGATACTTGTAGAAAAGCAGGGTTTCCGTATATTAGCTTCAGCATACACACACATATTAGTCCGGATGACTGCTCTTTTTGTATGAATTATTGATCTTCTGCCGCTGCTTCTTACTTTTTGCTTCTTCCTCCACCGAGATCTTTTTTATCTTGATAGAAAAGAAGAATAATACCCGCTGATGATTAGAATGAGAAGTCTAACTATAGAAAAAGTGAATAAAAGGGGAAAAGAAAAAGTAGCACCACCACTAGCTATTACCTTACATCACATCATCTTCGGAGCGTCTCTTACATCTTTTTTTCTCTTTACAGCAATGGTGGTAACAACCTATCACTTTTTTTTCAAAGGAAAAGAAAATTTGTGATCATAACTAAAAGTAAAAAAGGTATTTAGCAGGAATGACATATAGAAAGGAGAGATGGTAAATTGGAGAAAAGCGAAAGAAAAAAGGCTGTTTTATTCCACCACCATTCATCTTTTTACGCGCAGATATGCTTTTTCCTCTGCCATCATCATCGTCCTCATCTCCGGCGACATGAGCAAATTATTAATGTTTTTTTTTCTTTCTACGCTTCTCATATAACCAAGGGAGCGCAGATAGAAGCCAACGTGCAAAGCAAGAATAAAAAAAAGCTTTCCCAATTTCTTTTCTTTTTTCACAAGGAACATCATCAACAGCGGCATCAACATCTTCAACGTGAATGCCAAGACAAATGAATAGGTAACGGAGAGAAGAAACCATTTTTCTCTTTCATACATCTCATCTCTCTCTCCCTCTCTCTCTCCTGCTTTTCATCACCCCATCACTCCTATTTCCATTATTTGCAAAAAATAACACACGACTAGTCTGGCAACAATTCGCCTGCTACATTGCCTTCCAGTGAAAATACCAGGGAAGTGAAAACAGCCACTTTTTCTCTTTCCTCCTCTTCTTGGTATAAATATTTTTTCGTCCAAATAGCCTCAAAAAAAATCTTCAACAAAGCGTGCCAAATAAGATAACAAGGTATCCTTGTGTGTTTTGCACCCTTCAATACTGAATACGTGTACAGAACATCCGTATCCCCTGCCAATATACAAAGTAGTAGCATCATCAACATCTAACTATCTATCTATTATCTATCTGTATTCGTTTGCGATAAAATGTAATCAAGCAAATCTTTCCGTGTTGTTTCTCTCATCTGCAAACTATCCCTAAACTACAGAGAATACCTACCTTTTATATTCACCACCAGGAACCTTTCTTCCGCTGGCTAACCAACCAGCACAAAAAAAACAAACGAAAAATAACGTTAACATTTTTTCTTCAAACGGATCGCTCAGAGTATAATATTTTTGCACAGGATGAAGATAAGCTTAGTTAGTTTATTTAGCTGTTGTATAGGCAGTTTGCGCATGCAGTACCTAATTATTCAACAACAAAACAACAACAGTTTTTTATGGACATTTGCTGATATGGCAGAGCCGAGGAGGTGGAGACGGTGGTGGTGGTGGTGGTGGTGGTGATGAAGCATATCTATCTTCATCCGTTAATATAATCGCCTAAACGAAAACGAGAATTTCCTGTTTTCCTTTGTCATTTATCTGTTTCTATGCGTCCATTTACCAGCGGGCTTGATGATGGGGAAAAAGGTCAGACAGAAAAAGCCTTTTTTGTTTCTCCGTTTCCCTGCTTCCATTCTTCCTGTGGGTGTATACATACACGACTGTTGCTGCTGAGCATTGGTAATGAATGATAAAAGGAGAAAGACACGGTGCGCGGGTTTTCTGCGGAGGGTAGAAAAGAGAGAGAAGAATAGGCACGTAAAGATGCGGAGTTGGAAGCAACATAAGAATTAATACAAATCTTTTTTATTTTCTTCAGGTCTCCTCCTTTTGTTTCTTAACCCCTTCTCTGCATGATAGCATTCCACTGCCGACGACCATGACGACGCGAGGACGATGATGATATTAGTATGGGAGTAACGCGATACATGTATAGAGAAAGGGTAAACACGCGAAAAAATAGAAAGACGATATATACGGACTTTTTATTTCAGAAGAGGGAAAAGCGAGCTAGATAGGCAGGCAAGCGACTAGTAATAAATAGCCTGATCTCAAAATTGCTTTCAAGTTTCCTCTTTTCCCGTTTTACTTGTTGTTGATGCTATTACTGTTGCTACACGGCCCTATACACTGGTGTCCTCCTTTTCTCGCTCTTTAAAAGCAAAAGCCAGTGAGGCTTAAAAGCCGCGCGGAGGTGGCGGCAGCAGGAGGAACGCAGGCGAGAGAGAAATTATAGCGAGAAAGAAAAAAAAAGAACAAAAAAAGAAGCTGGTCATAAGAACAACAGGAGAAAAGGAAAATCTCTTAAGTATTATTACTGTTGGGCTTTAGCGCTAGGAATTTTCTACGTGTGAAATGTACATACCACATTTGCCACATGTATATAGATACATGCAGAAATATAAATGCGGCGTGGTCTGTCATATACCTAGATACACACCATATATTTACCGTTAAATTGTAGTAAACAAAATGGCAGGGAAATTTTTAGGCCATATTGACGTTATTTTGTGTGCAGGCTGGATGACTGTTTTGCTTTTTTCTTTCCCTTACAACGAATGAGCCGAAGAAAAAACATTTTATGTTTGTTGCTTTGAATTTTTTTTTTAGCTTTTTTCTTCTTGTATTTTTGCATATAGGCGCAGTGCATAGTAATAAGCTTTGCAAATGTGGTGGCGTTTTGAGAGTACGAGTGTATGTNTAGTAATAAGCTTTGCAAATGTGGTGGCGTTTTGAGAGTACGAGTGTATGTGCAGCATGTGTAATAATATGTGTGTGTGTGTGAGCTCCATACTTCACCACCTCCTGCTGTTATTTACTCTCATTTCTTAGGAAAAGCACCCCAACCAACATATCCAGCCTCAGCAGCAGGGACTGTTTTCCATACAAGGGAAATTTTTCATTAGGACGACTGTATGTGTATCTGTTGATAACGGACGTAATATTTATTATTATTATGGTCTGGCATGCTTACTTGGTGTGCGGAGAAAGCTTAACCACCAACACCACCGTGTAGACGTTGCTTCAGTTAAAGTAAAAAATGACCTCACCACCAAAAATCGTATATTGTTGGTGAAGGTATGTGTTTAATAATCAGACGGGTTTTACAAGCACCTTGTAACTTACTCTCAAGGTCACCTGGAGGGAATTGTTTGTTGGCACAGGAATAACGTAGGGAAAGGAACAAGCCGGATATCAAAAGGGGGGGGGTTAAACGTCACCAGAACATCATTTGGGAGGATCCGATCGAGGGGATAGAATACATATATGTGGAACCGTCATTTATTATTGTAAAAGGGGTAAAGACTATAAAGGAAATGAATGACGTTGAAAAAGGTAAAAATCGCCAAGAAATTCCACTTTCCGATTTGATCGTCCTACACAATGATATAAATAAGGACATTCATTTTAAACAGTAAAAAACATACATGGTGCACGATAAACGCCAGAAATGGTCAAATTGGGACAAGGAAATACAAAAAAAATTAAGTTAAAAAATGAACGTGTCTTGAATATAGTTTTGCATGGGAGAGAAGAGAGTTGTACAGAAAAGGAAAGGATAAAGTAGACCCCCAGCAGAGAGAAAGTTTTTTCTTTCGTCCATTATTATTTTGCTTTCTCTTCCTTTCTTCGTCTTAGCTCCAATCTCAATCTCATACCACGTATCTCTCTATCCCTTATTCCCAATGTGTTTTTCAGTTGGTGGGGTACAGTCAAACCTTTCCAAGGATAAAAGGGAAAACAAGAGAAAGCATTTTAAAGCTAGCACAAAGGTAGAAAAGAACTTTCTCCCAAAAGCTTTTTTTTACTTTTATCTGGCTTGTTGTTGGTACGGGGAAATAATATCGTATGCCTAGATTTTGTCGTAATAGAAAAGTATGTGGGCAATAATAATGATCAGTCTGATTCTCCCATGTGTAACCTAAAGGCAGGAGAAATAAAAAGAAAAGCAGAAATGTAACATGCGAAAAATGGTCATGATGATGATTGCCTGCTTTCAGTTAATGGAAAACGCCTGCAGTAACAGCAGCAACTGCGAAGAATATGTATTAACTGTAGCATATGATATCAATGTGTACATAATGATAAACGCTTTTGATGGCGAGGGCATTGTAGGTTGTGTATCATTATTTGCTTTTGCCAGAAGAAAACAAGTCTGTGTATATATGACTTTCCCTGGACTATTTTATTCTACAGAAGAAAGATTTTGAGCTTTCCATATTTTTGCTAGCACAACACTTTCTGTTGCCCGCTGCTGCTTGTTTGCTTACTTACTGGTGAAAGCAACAGTACAAAAACTGCTCAAGATGCAGAATCTGTGCTTTTCATCGACTTTGTCTCCATCCCAAAGCTTCCTTTTCTCGCTTTCTCCCGTGCTAGCGTGCAAGCCAGCTACAGCAATAGAAGCAGCGCGGAATTTGGTGGTGGAGTTAGTCGAGGTGCTGTTGCTGCTGCTGTCGATGATAACGATGATTTTCGCAGCCCCGTTGTTCGCTTCCCTCCGAAGTTGTTTGGAGTGAAGATGGAGGAGTCGTGTCTCGTACACGCATCTTCGTGGAGTTGTACGTGCTATGGTATCAGTCACGAGAAAAAAGGAAAAAATATAAGCTGTACGGAAATCGGCGAAAATTTTCTTTCACACTGATGACTAGGATGAAGCTGCTCCTCTGATGCTGCTACTGCTGTTGCTAACGACGACGATGATGAACAAGGCACATGCACAGCAGCACTACCCCGTTCAGATTCACGATATCAAATAGAAGTCTCCATACTGTGGAAAGCGTGCTGGGAAGTAACTTCTGTAGAGTGCAGGACAACACCAACGACGAATGATAGTAGTGGTTCTAGGAAATACAGAGAGAGAGAGAGAGAGAAAAGAGAGAGAGAGAGGAGAGAAAGAGAAAGAGAAAGCCAGGAACAGCATCTCGCTACAACGTAGAAAGTTTTGAATCTTCTATGTACCATGCAACATTATTAGCTGCCTTGCATTCCGTTTTTGACTGGTTTGAGAGAAGCTGGCATCTTCAACCCATGGAGAAAGTTGTTTTGCAAGAGTCGTCTCTATCCGGAATGTGTACTTTCTCACCAAGCGCTCATAACTGGGTGGTGGTAGAGACACAGGGAGTGAAAGTTGCCGCGTATATTCCTTTAATATAACAACATCAGCATTAACATGATTGTACAATTTCGACGCAGAACTTACGAGCCTACCGTAATAAACCAGCACATAATTAAAAACTGACAATAATAAGCCTCGCCTATCCCCCTTCATTGCCGTCATTAAGAGAAAAGCGACAGCGAGCAGTGGTTAATTGAGCCGGTGAAAGTAATCGCGCTTACACTCCAATAAATTTTTCGCTAAGTAGATTAAAATATTCTCCCTACCGTACTGCATACATAAGCTACACCAGGAATTGCCCTTATTTTAAAGTACTCCTCCTGAAAAAAGCGGCAACGCAATGAGACCCTATAAAAGATAATATCATGATGATTTCCTCCCCAGAAGGAAATGCAACGCAATTTCTCCTCTCGAAGTGAAAGTAAAACGGAAATCAACAAATGGTCAATTACCCACCAGGGAAATGCTTTCTAAAAGGTTGTCGCAGTATACATCGTGAAGAAACATACAAACTACAGGTATCTCCAGCAGCCTAATATTGATTGGAGGATTACCTCACATAAACAATTTATGACAACATTAGTAAATAGGTTACCCAATGATACCTTCATTTATCTACACTGTTCCGTTCCTAAATTAGCATCTTTTGTCATACATTTCGTAATTTTTCCTACTATGGTTGCCTTCTTATTTCTATTATTCTATATTATATACTGCCCGTTTTTATACTTTGATTGGCTCTCTCAAATGCTTTTCATAGATTGTAACGATTGAAACGTGTACATCCTCTACCCTGAGCCAAAAAAGAAAAATAATACCAAATTCATAAGCAGCGCTCACAAACGTATATTGTATAAAAACTCTGCATTATTGCTTAGTTATGGGCACATCGGCAGGCATATTTTATGATTATTTTTTTGGGGCACAATTTTATTAAAACGCATAACAGCCCAAAGTTAGCAACCTGTTGTCACCCCTTTATTTTCTTCGTGTATATTTTTTTTAGGTTTTTGATAAATCCATTTATTGGCAGGCCGCATGATTACTATTTATGATTATGCTGGATTGGTATATGGCACAAAGGCAGTAATTTTTCGTTTTCAATTTGCGCATTATGTGAGCCATATAATCACCATAATAACACCATTGTTGGAATTGAAATTGCCAAAATTATTTTTTGTTATGAGAATATATAAAAACTTGTAATTGTGATGCATGCATGCTCTATTTTTCGGACGGGCAATTTATGGTAATTTGCATACACTCACGTTTCGAGTTTCCTTGATTTTTCTCCAAAAGTAGTACACGCCAAAAATTCAAATGCGTATTTTTTTTATGTTTGCTACTCGATCAAAAGAAATCCCATATGTGTTCCTTTCAACTCGGTATACATACATATTTTCTTTGCTGCTTATTAAAATATTATGACGTGCCAAATTTATTGCTTTCTCCTTAATCCATTTCCGCTTAATCCAGCGTCGTGTCGATGTGCGTGAACGAAAGAAAGGAAAAACATGGGAAATCCTTTTTGCGTCGGACGTACTAGTTACTTTTTTCGGTTTTGGATTTTCTCCATGTGAAAGTAGAAATAGGAAAAAAATGATTTTACTTTCCACTGCTTTCTCCCATTCCCAACCTAAATAAAACTCGGTTTTCAGTTGGTGTTGTTATAACGACGACAAGTTAGCATGTATATAGGATATGCTCGATGGAGAAAGGAGTAAGTAGTAGATCCGTTTCTCACTTTTATTCTGCCAATCTCTTTCTTGGGTACACTGCCTGGTGTACAGTCGTATCCCTTTAATACTTTTACGAGCTTTCAAACCATGAGAGAAACAAGCTTTATGATTGATATATTTCTGGCTATAGGAAGGTATATGGAACATTGCTACTGCATGGTACATATTCTATTAAAGTACTTTATTTCTGTGTAGATGTATCCATCCAAAAAACGAAAATTACTCAAGCCTTGAGCTGTTCGTCAGTCACTTTTGTAGGACACAGCCACAGGTCCTTTTTCCTTTCTCTCTTGCTCTCCTATCCTTCTTCCTCATTTTTTGTGATCAGGCGAAAGGGAAGAGTGAAAGAAAGAGAGCAGGAGTGACACCCAGCAATCAATAAAGGCTCCACTCGTGCCACGACCAACCACCACCATCATCATCGTGGTTGCCGTCGCACACATCAAAAATATAAAAATGATCCAATGAAAAGACTACATTTCCCATAGCACCCAGCCACTTTTCTCCATTTCCCGTCCTCTCCAACGTAGTAGTTTTTAATGTCACCGTCTATATAGGTATGATTTCCTTATTTAGAGGAATTAAAAGCTACACTTTATTATTATTACTATGCTGCTTAGAGGAGACAAATGATGTGAAAATATAGCCATTGCTACGCTACAAGTAATAATGCAGTAGAAAAGTAAGGATGGGCATGCTAAAAGGTTTACACAAAAAAATGAATAACTTTCGGGTAGGGCTCTGCTTCCAAATTATGTGAAAGTAGTCCCATATAGTAGGGAGCTGAAAGTAACAAAAACTTACTGCGTAGCGACCCCTTCCCTAACACTGCCACCACCGTCAGTTCGAACAAACAAACGAACAACGATGTAAAGATTTTCAGGAATTCTCAACGGCTTTCACTCTGTCCTTCTCCTTCTCTCTCCCTCTCTCTCTCCGGAGGATAGTCAGTAGAATTCGGAATCCGGAAGGAGGCTTTGCCATCTACCGGGTTACTAGCCAACAACAAAAACATGGCTTTGCAGCAAGCACGAGCAAGAGAAAGCCAAAGAAAAGCCAAGTATAAAATTATTATATAGAGCTGTTCCTCGTTGCTAACTCCCTCTTTCCCTGCACTTGCATGAGCTCTTCTTTTCTTTCTTGTCGACGATCCGATTATTCCGATTGCTTTGGTGAACTTTTTTTTCTCTCTCTCTTCAACTACTATTGCCTGGTTGAAAAGCTGAAATAGGATCTATGGCATATACAGCTATTATGCGATACAAGAATTCGCAGAGCCTTTCTTTCCTGGCTCGTCCGTACAGCAGGCGAGCAACTTACCCCACCACTGCCACCACTCAGCAAAACATCAGCATACAACAACGCCCTTTTGCAGTGTCTGCATTGCGGCACACAACAAACGGAGTCCAGATGAGAGAAGAGCGAGCACACGAAAATTCAGAAGGAGACGAGGAGGAGAAAATAAGGAGTACCATACAACGATAACACCACCACCAACGTTTACTTCACTCAACGTACACACATATACGGAGACCCACACGTTTAAAAAACTTTCCCTTCATTCCTCCGATCTACTTTGGGTAATACGTCCATTTACTACTACTGCTGGCTGGCAGTTCAGTGTATATGGTTAAAAGCTTGTAGTATTTATCTTTCGTATTAGAGGGAAACACGAAACACCTTCGTGTATGCTTATTATTAGTATGATGGCCATGGAAAACGTCTTTTCCCACCATAGCATTCAGAAAAGTAGACCAACTTGTAAATATTCCGTAATTCTACTGCTAACATGTCATATGCAAGCGCCATGTGAGAACTTACTTTTAATGTGGCTTATTTCCAAAAAAAAATGAAAACAAGCAGGAAAATAGGAACAACAACACTCTTTTGTCTGACAAACTCCTTCGAAAGGGAGAAAAAACGTGGGGAATATAATACACCCTGTGAGATACAGGACATGAAAACACGACATGTGTCCCGTCGTCAGAGAAGTGGCAGAAGTCAAAAGTGGCAGTAGTCTATGACCAGGATCGTGTGAGGATGATACATGCAGGGAGAACCGCCAAGGGACGACACCAGCACATACTATCATCGTGCAGTGCAGGCAAACATTCGCGGAGTAGTCCGGGTAAAACAAATAAAGTAAAAGTGGTAGCCCTTCAAAAGCACAGAGGAAAAAGCAGCAGGAGATTCGACCATGCGGGGGATTTCAAGGAAGGCCGACGAGTGCAGGTCACTCCGAGGAGTGAAGTGGAAGGAGGAGTAGAGAAGGGTACATCTAGACAAGTACTACTGCATGCGCCACGGTAATCCCTGGCATTACTTTGTTATACCTAACCAGTTAGCTCGACTTTACTTTGACTTTACAAAGGTCTGATTTCCCAGCAGAGAAGAGTACAAGGGAGACGGATTTGTAGAAAGAAATTTTCTTGGAGTATTTTTTTTTTGCGGAGACTATTTGGGATTATTAAGGACGTTGAATGCTTTTGGTGCATGCATGATGCTGCTTGCATCACAATGCCTACACGCATAGATAGTTTGTAATGCTCTCTAAATATTTTATTGGTAGCGGCAGCGGTCGACGACGACGATGTGGTTGATGATGATGATGGTCCATTGCCAAAAAATGTTTTGGATTATCATCGTTTCCTCTTTTTGTGTCCTACTGATGATGGGGATGGTGATGATGATAACGATAATCGCTGCCGGTTAGCGTTAACGGTGCTTCTGGTACTACTGCCACTGCGATCATTGCTGCTGCCGATGACGATGATGATTATGGTGTGTTGGGCCAAAGAGAACAGTAAATTACTGCAACTACAGGACAAGGCGATGCTTACAGGGAGCAAAGCTATCCGTTTTGTAGGTTGGTTGCCTTTACTTAGCACGCAGCCAAGAAAAAATAATGTAAAAATGTTTGAAACTTGGAACAGAACCCGGAGACGACAAAAATTTAATGTGGGTTGCGGGGAGAAAGTGGAATGGAGGAAAAACTAGGGCTAACCTACAACAACCAACATTACTTTCTCTTCTGTGAAACTGGCAATGACGACGACACGAAGACGACGATGATGATGGTATTTTATGCCGCAGCAAAAACGCGTCATTATCTCCCTTTTTTTCTCTCTCTCTACTCCTTTAATTAAGACAAAAAGTCACATATGCATGCCAGAAACTTGTAATAAGTATCCTTTTCCCCGGTAAGTTTTCCTCTTTTTGTCTCGGGCGAAAAAAGCTTTTGGATGTAATGAAAAAAGAAGATTGGAAAAAGCTTTGCGAAACAGTGTGTCCTACTCTCACCGTGTATGGTTGGGGGATTGAGGAATCTTCTTAAGTTCTCCATACTTTCATATTATTACTATGCATAACGTAATGGGTAGTCCCCTTCAGTATTTTTTTCACTCTGTTGCCCCTCGTAAATATACAGAGTAAAAAAATAAAACTTTAATACTTTCACCTTGGTAGAAAGTCAAACAATGGAGATGAGACATACATACAGACATAGAGACATACAGAAAGTACATGCCTTCACGTGTAATAAGCTCACACGGTGGATGATGTGATGAAAGCAAGGATGAAAATGATGATGAGAAGGAGGAAGTGGTAGATACGGAAAGAGGAACACACATGGATGAAAATGTGTGCATCCCTGCCAAGTCGGATGTCCTCTAATACAGTAAGAAAATGGTAAATATTAGGTAGTCCCTGTTCAAATGTATATGTGCGGTATAGTGGGAATAGGAACGAAAAAGTAGGTATAGCTATGTAACCTATGATACGGTACTTTTACTTACTTAAACCGAAAATGTGCAAGAAGTGCACGAGGGGTCGTTACGTACCACTGCCGTATATAAAGCGACATACTCACACAAGCAATTCTCTGACATAGCACAACGGTGACAGTAGAAAATTTCATTTGAAAAATATACTCGTGTTCGTCTCTACTTTTCTCAGGGCTCAAATACCAGTCTGTAGTTAGTTACAAAGAACTTTCACTGCGATTTACTTTTTCTCCTTCCTTCTGTCCTGTTGTACAACGTACAAAGAGAAAATTGTGACGATGACGATGATGATGACCTACAATGTCATTTTCTTTTGCTGTTATATCCCTATCGGGAGGCATTTTTTCCTGTATTTATAATATCCTCATCAGAAGTAACATCACAAGTGAAATAGGGGAAAGTTATTTTTCACACACACACACACTCGCACACATACAGAAAGAGAGACAGACATACAGAGTGGGTAGCTGTGATTAGCGGAGTGGAGGAATGTCTTGGGGCAAAATAAAGATAGACCTGATTCTCTTTGCTTTCTCCATTTCTCTTCATATATGAGAACAAGAGAGAAAATGTGAGCCTGGTCTGCACACACTCACACACAACACACAAAAAAGGAAAAGTGATGTCTCCAGCTTTCTTTTGGTACTACATACATGTCATACCACAACTGCATTACATATTAAAACAAACCTATATGACATTATTGTAGCATTTCCTACTATGATCAGCATCATCATGCACCTTCAACTTTCTATATGGGCGTAGTGGGTCGAGTGGAAAGCAAGGAGAATCGACCATCTAGGAAAAAAAACTTGTATATGTGTGTGTACAGTGTACCATTATTTCCAAGATATTAAGAGTTTGGTATAAAAAATGGAGATTGCTTTGCAAGAGAAAACCAAGTTTTTTTTCCAACTCGTGTGAATGCAGGTGAGTGTGTGAGAGAGCGTAACTTTCTATTATTTGTAATCCTCCTCGACTCACACCATTTACCGTTATATTTTACAATGACCGCACAGACACGAATGCCATACGGAGTCATGCTACCCTTTTCTAACCCATTCCTTCTGGTAAAACCCGATTCCTTCAATTTAGGAGTACTACGCGGGACACCTGCACTCATTTACATGCACATATGGTTACGTTATTAGATATTTTTTTTACTTGAAACAATACGACTGCTCTTTGTGGCACCACCACGAGGACCCACCAACTTGATTCAATATTACATATCTATACGCATCATTATAGTTTTAAAAATACTGCATATATAATACGGATAGGTGGATGGAGCTAATAACAAAATAAAGTTGGTTTTCTTTCCCAACAGTTTTTTTCTCTTGTGCCTTTGTCTCGACCAAAATTGGATATTGAGAGAAAAATGAGGAGGTCGAGGAGGATGATTGCGGCACGCAAAGAGTGGAAAAAACTTTGTGTTATGCACGTTTCTTTGCATATTGTGGGTATTTCTGCTGGTTTGGGTATGATGACAGGCAAGGAGAAAGTAAACTGTTTCGCTTTGGTAATTGGTGTAATGGTGGATGTCGAAATGGTGGCGGCGAAACTGGTGGTGGGGACGGTGGAAAGCTTTTTTGCTTGATTTTATGACCGTCCCTGTTTTGCCATCGAAGCCATCGTAATGTAAATACGTAATGGTATCCACCTACAGCATATGAAATCGAGAGGAATGTTTTTTTTTGCTTTCACAGCAAAGGGATTTCAGTGGATAGTTTTGCGGAAAAATAATGTTATTGGCAGTTTTGGTTGAAGGCAAGTTTATAGCAGCTTTTGGATGAAAATTATTCTACGGCATAGTTTGAAACTTATGTGTTACTAATAAGTATAAAAAGGGGGAAAACACACTTGATAACAAAAAACAAAGCCAGGATGATATCGGTGTAATAAGAAGTATGTAAGCAGTGGGCCAAAAATTACATGGATTTACACTTCACGCGCTTACTCTGACATGATTTCATAAGTGCGATGATACCTATAAACTCCTTGCTTTTAAACATGTACGCAATATCGTTGTCTTTATTGGTTTTAAAGGTTAATTTTGTCATTATTTCCTTTTGGTAACGCGCAAACGTGTTTAGGCGCTTCTTGCATTAGATTGATGGACACTTGAGCTTCAGTTTAAAGAAGGAAAAATATATACTCAAATTAAATGTGCTGATGATACTAGCGGAATTAATGAAACGAAGTGTGACATTTCCACTAAATGTAAAACAATTTGTAAAAGGTACAAGGTTTATGATTGGGTGTCTTCTCGTCGATGCGATTGTACTCTTTTATGATAATGATAAAAAGCTTTCAATGGGAAATAATGACGCCTGATGCGCCGCGTCGCCCATGGAATTTCAATTTTAGAATATGCTTTATGTTTTTGATAAAAAATGAACACAATCTTTCTATTGACATATGAACGTTGAATTGTTGAATACTATAAACATAGACACGGAACCGAATTTAACGTTGGGGCTATTTGAAAATTCATAAGATAATTCATGCAGAGATTTATCCCGCTATTTCCGTATGTAACAAAATGGGACAGTGCTGTGGTAAGAAAGAAAAACCTGAAGAGAGCGGAGATGACACGCCAG
Organism: Callyntrura sp. NNG-2020; assembly: GCA_027744055.1. NCBI lineage: Eukaryota > Metazoa > Arthropoda > Collembola > Entomobryomorpha > Paronellidae > Callyntrura > Callyntrura sp. NNG-2020. The sequence continues at coordinate 45,136 of JAHZNE010005021.1, forward strand.
GATTTAAGTTCGGTATTAAACCTAAAAGGTCTGATGAGGGTGGTCCTGTTCAGCGTGTGATTGGCAAAGAGGAATTTTCATCCAAATTCTCAAAAACTCACCGAAATGTCGGGTGTCAACTTGGACAAGCTGCAGGAACTAATAGAGAACAACAAGGGGGCTGGAGATAGCAAAGGAAATGCCGATGGACAGTCATCAAAATAGGGATTCATGTACATTTGTCTACGATTTTGGTATCAAACAAAGCAACTAAATCTCTTCGATTCAAAATTCACTAATAAATGATACATTTGATTTTACCACTATTTAACTAATTTGAAAACCGATTTATACACTATTTATTTCACGCATGTTGATTGACCACGCATAACGTTGCAAATTGTGCATTTGTTCTTACTACTAACTAAATAATTTACAAAATGGTTAACGAGTTAAAATATTTTTATTGGCGTGTTCATGTAATTCTTATTTACCTCTCAATTTCTTTTCACAACAAAAATAATTGTTTAACTAAAAAACGAACTAGTTTGAGTTTCTACTTTAAGTGAAAGATTCAAGAAACCACTTAACTTATAAATATAACGTGCTTTGTGTGCAGAAGATAATATTATTTATACAGCTACTAAATGTGGTACAGTACAAAGAGTTTAAACGAACTTTTACAGTGTTTATCGACCCATTATAATAGTGAGAGTGGGGATATACTTTGGTTACACTTAACAAAGTTATCTTTATTTTGTCGGTGGTTGATACCCTCTACCATGAGGTGGTGGAGGGTAGTTATAACCTGAGCCGCCACCTACG
>JAHZNE010005022.1:0-31012 GCA_027744055.1 Callyntrura sp. NNG-2020
CACAAAAATTACAAAATGTAATTTGTAATTTGTAATTGAGGCTTCAAAAAATATAAAATGTAATTTGTAATTTGTAATTGAGACCAAAAAATAATGTAATTGACTGTCTCTGCTGAAGATGCTGCAGGGTAGCAGTAGCATTTTACATTATGAATTTAAATAAATACAACCAAGTTATATAAAAGTAGCGATGCAATCGGATCCGGTGATCCAACGGAAATGGTTGCAATTTGTGAACATATAAAACTGTAAAGGACAAACTCAATCCGAGTAATAAATACAGATATATATAATGTAGCTTATTTAATCTGATACTATTGCTATTTCGACCCCTTCGAAGATACGTCATTGATGTACGGTAAGACTAGCCATACCTGGCGAAAGAAACATTAAAAGATTCGTTTGGCTCCGAGTTATCTTAGACAAACAGAAAAATATGGTGTCATTAAAGGATTAAAAGAACCTCCAACATTGCACATGTTTTCTAACAATTAAAAGATGTGATAATATTAGTGCTAAATATATTGTTACTGCTTTTCACTTTTCGTATTTTACATGCATAATATGATCAACTCCTCCTTGCATACCATAATAAACGTTTCAAAAGGGTTTTGCTAGACCAAAATATATTAACTCTTTCTGTATTTTCTGTAAAAATGCTCGTCTTTTTTAGTACTGTGCTACATTCGTAACTAATCTTAAACAAAAAGGGTGGGAAAGAAGCTTTATTCACACCACGCATTACAGTTAAAAGCAATAGAAATACTCACTGATATGGTGGTATATTGCTCAAAATATAATTTAAATGGTACCACATATTAAGTAGTAGGACCATAGACCCTCATAATAACATGAAAAGCCGTAGCATCTTACACAGTCATCTTTTCGTCTCATTCAATTCAAAGCACACGTAAGCACACTATTAGCAATTCAATCCAAATAAAATCGAAAAATCACATACTCCTTTAAACGAAGCGCAAGCTTCTTCTTGCTGTTAGCACTTATATACATTGGCACAAATTCTTGAGCTTGTCGTCAACTGGTAGTCGACCTGCTACCGCAACAACAATAAAAATGATTTTTTGAAAAAGCGGTCTTTTACATTATGTGCACACATACTGGTCAGCAAAAGTAGCTTTTCGTCAGAAAACAGAATCCCTTTTCGCCATTAAAAAGTTGGTTAAAGTTGTCCCATCTATCAGTACCTCTCCATCTTTTATTTTTTATCATAGTTTGCGTGTTTGGCTCGTTGTGTCTTGTCAAAAAGTACGTCATTTTTGGCAAGCAAGAGGATTTTTGAAAACGCAAGTGGAAAAATCCCATATCCTCCTTATTATTTATTACTACACCGTCATCTGCCAGAACATTCGTCACTACGTCAGTAGTAAGTAAGAATGAAGTCAAGTGCAAGTTCTGCAAAAACATGACTAATAAAGGCAGATAATAATCCCATGCATCTAACCACGTATATTTATGTATACATATATACCTACTAACTAACATTCTCGTTATTTGCTGAAAAACAAAATGTTGTTTCCAATATTTTTGTCTGCATTGTTACAGGCCACAGGCATTCATTATTTGGCAAGTCCTTTTATTTGATACCAATACTATTCTTTGCGCTGATGTTGCTGCAGTAGGGAAGTATGTTTCGAGTTCATTTCTACATTCACTATTGGGCTTGGATGGATTAGGCAAGTCTTTATATGCATACAGCAACATTATTAAAGGTGACTTGATTATTGATGACTGGGTGATGTAAGCGTACATGCCGAGATTTTTCAATCAGCCTAACAAACATGATAGAGGCACTGTTGTGAGCTTCAACATTTCAGAGGTATTCCATGTAGTATTTCCCTTACCACATATTTCAGTCCATTTATTTAACCAGTAGTAGTATGTGTAAAAGCAACCTGTCTCGCTCAACGTACTTGCAAAATTAAAAAAAAAAGTTTGCTGTATTTTTAAAAACTTTTTAAAGAGTAAGAGTACTGAAGACATATTAATGTATGTATATATCCCTATAATTAAGTGCTAACTGCAATGTATGTTTATTACCCACATACAGCGTACGTAACAAACAAGTTGAAGATTTTTGTTGCTTTTATTGCTGGTTCTTTTTTAGATTTTTGTTCATTACCAAACCAATACATAGCATGTGCTGAGAGATACTTTGCCAGATAATATGGCGGTAGACAAAGTACCATGCCATAATAGACTGCGAAAAGTTATCATACCTTGCATTCGATTCCCTTGCATTTTTTGTATCATATTTGGCTTAATTTTATATTCTAAATATAAAGATTGCAGCACCATTTGAATACGAATCTTTCTATGATGCTATCACAATCAACAAGCAGAAACTACTTCTGTCCAATGGTGGCCAATACCCAATTTTGATAAGTGAAGCATAACGTAGTAAAAGTAGTTGTAGGCAATGTATGAACGCCATGTGGCATATGATTATAGATCATGGTATACAATACACCACGATAAGGAGGTAACTGTGCAAAAATGAAGCAATTTTACTGCCATTTATCATATTACGAATTAATTTCTACCGCACCGCCAAGAACTTATCGCTTCTTTTCAGTTTCTTTATTCTCGAGGTGAGCCAACAAGTAAATAATAATAATAATGGTATATAGTAAGTATTAAGTATTATGCCTATACACACATACGAAGACGATATGAAACAAGTGTTTTAGCGAATGCTTTGAACCTTTTATTCAATCATTCATAGAAATTTAAAAAAAACAATCACAGTCACACTGCTGCTGCATGGGATGTGTGTTTATTGTTGTTTATATACACATTGGGGGATTGCTGCTATTGTTTGGGTTCCCTGTTAAAATTGTATCGTTATCATTTTCTTGTCGAGAAGTTAGCGAATTTACGAAGTATAGTAATGAGACGATTAGAATGAAAATTTTGATTCAAGCTACAACTAACGGCAAGACCAGTAATTCAACAACGTGCGTGCGAGACGTACTTGGCAGCGTGGTTACAGAGTTTGCTTGCATTTTATGCATGTGGTCGGTTATCGTCGATCGTAATCATCATTATAAGTAGTACTACAGCGGTAAAAAAAATGTGCTCATATTTGGTAGTAACTCTTCATACACATTCACACTTTTTATATTCATAGTTAGTTCCCTTTGTTGACGAAGATATTCAGTGACCTCGACTCCACATTGTGCGTTGTCGGCTTATGGCCAACACAGTCTAACTTCAACCCATACACACACATCGACACATCACTAAACAAAGTTGGACAACACACAACGTAACGGTGAACCTTTGCAATTTGGTAAAGGCTAAAAAATGTGTTTGTAGTGCCAGTGCTTTGCCAGTGGAATGTCAGCTCTAAAGGACTCGGACACAGTATATCTTGCAAAATATAAAACAGTTCTGTACTAATTTCAAAACCTAGTCGATTAACGTAGGTGCATCAAAACTAAAAACTTTTTAACGAGATATTAAATTTAAATATACAAAGCCATATCACTGTTCTGCAACTTAATTGTCTTGTTATGAAACTTCCTTTTAACTCGTTAAAAAGACTCCGTGGATCATTACCATTTTGTTTATACACACAACTTTGGAAGGTTACTGTATACAAACACAACGACCCGACTGGCTGAGATTGAACTAAAAAATCGTCCCTGCTCTCTCACTGTCAAGGATCCTTTTACAAGGAGAATTTATTCACCAGTCCAACTCTAATCGTATTAATATATACCTAGTCAACCCAGTTTAATTTCGTAACGAACAACTAATGCGGTGATGAACGGTTTTAATGTTTTGATTTTCACACGCTTACGTTCCGTTTATAAGTGTGACCAAATTTATTCTACAAAAGTTTCAAACTCTCGGATTCATTACTTCCTTCCATATAGCATCCCCCATCCGCAGCTAAAATCGTAGACCGCGTAATTTACTATCTCCTTTCACGGTTGTGTACGTAATGTTGACTGTACGCATGCTATTAAGTTTGAAGATTTTCTTTTAAAAACTTTTTTTTCTTTCGTGAAAACTAAGTGAATAGTGCAAATCCTGCAAACGAGCAAAAAGCGTGTGTTTATTCACGTGTACCTAACTGCATTTGCATAACTGGTCCAGTAATGAAATGGAAGATGAAAATGAAGTTGCTCCCCCATATTGCTGTGGTATCATCAGTCTATTCTTGAAGTAGAAGTAGTCTTATAGTCATCTACTCGTCGTCGACGACGACGTGTTCTCACCACTTTAGTTTCATCAACTCCACTCGTGTGTGGCGATGGTAGTAGTGAGAGCGAAAGTGAAGATTTTGTTTTATAAAACGAGTCGAGAGTAAATAGCAAACCGAAGAATGCGATAGATTTAATTTGAAAAGTTTTCAGTTTTTTGGTAGTGTTTTTTCTTCTTCTTTCTTTTTACTACATTTTAGCCGGTGTTGTGTGTGTATATGCAAATTATATGGGGACTTATTTCGTATTTCAGCAGAGTTTTACTTGTTTTTTGGGTAGCACATGCATAGGCGAAATGGGTGGTATGCTTGTGCTAACGCTTTAAAACTACTCGTACCCATTCCTACCCCGCTGCTGTGAAAAAGTGTCAAGTGCCATAATATATCTCTGTCGTTCTCTTCAAGAAAGAGAATAAGGACTTCCATCGTTGAAATCTGGAAATCCCCACCCTATGTTTATACGGACAAACACAAAGCGGAGAGAGAGATGCATTAGTGAACGAAAACAGAACATCCTTCAGTTCTATCAGCCCAGCAAGCATTCCTTATAGTTCTGCAAAGAAATTTTCCTCTTCTTTTATGTGTGAACACATACAAATGTATTTTAGAGACGCTTTACTAAAATCTTTTCGCTTTCCCTCAATTTTCTGAGAAAATAGTTAATTAATTTTAAAACGAAAATGTCGACTGATGTTGTGGTACCGAAGAAGTTGATGAAGTTTGAAGAATCATCTGGTGGAAGGTTTCTTTACAGTGGCATCATCAGTAAAAGAAGGATGAAGGGCCATCACCACGCTGCCGTCTTTCCATCAAATCAAAACAGTAAAATTACTTGGGAGCCTAGTGGAAGAAGGATGATAGGGGTGGTAGGGAGGAGAGAGAAAGGAAGGCTTCTCCAGCAGAGTGCGTCTACGTATTGTGCTGATTTAAGTATTAGAAACAGAAAAACGGGTTATTACACCAGTTCTTTCGCCACCTCTGCAAAAGTCCCGCTGCGAAATTCACTCATTTTTGTCGTTGCATTCGTGATGTTGATGAATTTTGCGAGAGTAGCTGAAAGTGTTCCAGCACCCGCAACGGTGGAGAATTTGGAGTTGAAAATTAAAATGTTTTTGGAGTCCCGTTGTACAATGCAAAATGAAACTCTGGAACAGGAAGAATTTGTAAGTGTGATGTGCGGTTCGGAATTTTAAAACTTCTATTAATACTGTAAATTATTATTATTTAAACTTTGTATTATAAAAACTCCTTTCGCACAAGGATGCTCATATACATTTAACTACTTTTGCAAAAGTTTTCCGGCTCAGAAGTGTTCAAATTTTAAATTAACAAACTCAATTAAAGAACTCGCGGTTTCATCGCTTTCTCATTAAGAATCCATTTTTATTTTGTGGAACTTAAATGCTTTGTTTTACGACTGTGCACTTTAAGCTTGCCATTGTCAATCAAGCAAGAAGGGAGGGCAAGTTTAACTTTATGGTTTTTAATATAAGGGTATATGTAAGGTAATGTATGTTTGATGGAAACAGATTACAGATAATTAGTAGGGTTTCTGCCAGCGAACACCGAACAAATTGCCATAAAAGTATGATGACAGGTGGAACTCGAGTTTCACCCGGGCTTGCCATCGGCCGTTGTAAAGTTCACGAATATAAAAGCTTACATATATGATTACTTATGAAAGAAGTTTACAGCAGACAATGCGCATTGGTGCATGATATGATATAATGTAAATGTGAATCTCATTGTTTCAAACGCGGACACTTTCCTTTTGCTCCAGGAAGAACTTTAAATGACTACGTCCCATTGTAATATTTGTCGTCCGCCATGTGAAACTTTTCTTTTGTCTCTGGATTTTGCCCATAAAAAATGCATGAAACATGTTGTAGGCAGAATTTGCTTGACTAAATGTAGCGTAAAATCTAAGATACAACCAGTGGGAAACATAAATTGTTTAGCCATCAGCAAAATTAGCATGTGTAATTTTGAGTATGAAATGATGATGGGTTTCATGTGATATAAAAACGATAACATCAATGTCCTCAACCTTGTTTTTTTAGAAAAGCTTTATGTCGTGTGGTCCGTCACATGGAGCTGGAATAGTAAAGAATCTGGGGCGCATCCCTGAATACAAATCTGATGACATGGACAGATGGGGGAATGCAACAAAAAGGGAAATAGTGACTCAATGTGAAGCTTGGCCAAAAAACAGAACGTGTCAGGAAACGACATTTCGTCTAATCGAAAAATGTTTTGAGATGGATCAAAAGTTTATTTTTTACTTCATGTTTGCCTTGACGGACGTCATATGTCAGACTGAGCAAAGTGACCTGTTTATCAGTAAGTACTGAGTACCACGTAATTGTTATTTAAACCCATTAGGTAGTGTTTGAGTCGACAATCTTACCCATGGAATTGTATAACAAGTGACATTATGCATGCTGCATGCAGAAGAAGTTTATTAAAGTTCTATTTTTGTGTGTTCTTTTCTTCGTTATTTCACAATATTCCTCTTTTATTGTTCATTTGTCGTATAGAATTCTGGCAAAGTGGTGGAGACACTTGTTTAGGAAACCACATAAAAAATTTGAAAAAGGATTGGACAGATTGCTTTGTCAAAACCTCAACAGTATCAAATGCAGACGTATACAGGTAAATAAAATGTTATTCGTCACTCTCTGCGCGTTTTATAATGCTTTTGTCTTTTAAATGTAATAATTGCAAATTACACGGCTCGTTTGTTGAATTGACAAATTGCTCAAGAACGACTTAATCGCTGTTTGCTTCGTTATAGTATGAATGCTAGGTGTTAGGGCTTGGTACATGCTGGTTTATAGGTTCTCCTGGGATTGCCTCGATCGTTTTGGCAGTTGCATGTAGCGAAAATTAAAAATCATGCTTATAGCATATGCTCCTCTGTAATTCAATGTTGCAGCAGATTTTAAATAAAACCTTTGCTATATGACAAAAAACGCACGTTTTCATAATTTGCGTATATAGATAGGCATTTCAAGGACATTTATTGACTTGAAATTACCAATTTATCTACCCAACATTAACTGAATGTCACGCTAGAATAATTCTGCTGCTGTTACACAGCGTGTCTTATGTCCACTAATATTTTCCTTCCTTGCCACCGTCATTATAAATATTACCTGGTCATTTTCATTTGGGGAACTATTACTGTTATTGTACTGGTAATTAACAACCACTTCTTTAAGTAGGGAAGGAACGGTATTGTAGAAGTCAAAATATTGCAGACACAATATAGATTTAATGTCTTCCTCATTCGTATTATTCATATTTCATATATTGTGGCAATTTTTCTAGAAACTTTGATGACGTGATGCAATGCTTCAGATCGCAATTTGACAGCGACTGTTTTGGGGAAGGTGCTGATGAGGTTCTTGGCGAAATTATGGCAGAAATCAGAAAGGCATATCTTGAAACCAGCAGTGCAGTCAGTTCAACAATTTTACAGCCATCGCTGCACATTCCCATCATTGTCTTCCTCACCGCCGGCTGGATGACCTTCCTTTCGTAGTTTTACGGTAGTGCTGTGTAGTACAAGATATAGGAAGCTAAAAGGTTTCTAGGTACAATTTAAACGTTGCATATTATTGCGTCTGGGCTTATGATATGATAAATGTATGTATATGTATACCAAATCAATTATTCCCAAAGTCATACTTTTTTATTCTATTTTCCGTTTCCACTTTCCAGCAATACACATTCTATGTAAATATATTTTCTGTATATTACTGTAATATAGAAAAATATTTAATATTGTTTAATTATGATACTATATGCATCTATGATTGTCTAAGCCATCTTTTTACTTATCTTGTCTTTTGTATTTAGCCTAGAGCTTGTTTTAGTGACTGTTCCGCATGTGTAGTGTGTTGACGCGGTTTTTGCAGTACAGGTGAACATTGGTGTTCCTAGATATGTATATAAGATAAATAAATGTAAATTGTAACGTATGGAGAGGTCATCGTGTGAAATTATGCGTACGCGTCTATTTCTATGTGCATATTTGCGTATATCTACTTCAATCTATCGACCTATCGGTGTCTATGTCTATAGTTTATAGGCTTCATGTGTTTTTGCAGTCGTTTTTGGTTGTTAATTGTTAGTTTGTTTGTTTATTTAATTATTTCCCATGAGTTTGTGGGTCTGCCGAAACATACATCTATACTATTTCAATTGATTGTCGTATTTTAAAGGTAAAAACACGAATATATTCAACAGCTTTCCTGATTTTAACCTAATTTGCTTGCGAAATGTATTAATAGCCAAACAAAGTACTGTATACCTTAAAACAACACATTTTTTCTCTAAGTTTTACAAATATATAGTTTTTAGGTACTTGTTTATTTGCGGTTAATTGTTAAATATACCGTTTGTGCAGCATTAACCGCAAAGAAGAATCAGAAGAGGTGGTATTTTTCACAACCATTTTGTTCAGTGTGGTTTGTGCAAACAAGCTACGATTAGGGAAGTCAGTATAAACAATAATAAATGCAAGTGTAAGCAATTTTTCACGTCATTTTTTCATTTATTCACTCATACACATTTTTTATTTAAGTATTTCAGCATTGTCGGACAAACATGCTTCAGGCACAAATTTTTTTGGTCTCTCGTATCATGGTGTAACTGCAATCTACATATGGCTACTTAACACCTCTCTGCTAATTTTAAGTAGGTAACAAGCCGGAAGGTTTTTACGTTGTATCGACGAGGAATACCTGTCAGCCCAGATAAAAATCTAGACTGATCAGTGCCATTATTGTGGCATTTTCTTTGCCAACGTCGCAATCATTGGTCAGACGTATTTTTCTTGCTTAGGTAATGGGTAATAGTCCTTTTCATTCAACAATGCGTTCAATTCGGTGCTAAATCCCTTAATTTCCTTGAAACTTTAGAGGAAAAACTACAAAGTACTTATTCTTGTCATGTGAAATTGGAGAAGCATAAAGGATACACCCCTAAATAATGAATTGATCAATTGATTTCAAAGGATAGCAATGCAGATGCAGAGGTAGAATATTATTAGGTTCATAGTTTGGATAAGCACGTACCTTGTTTGATTCTTGAACACAACGATATGTTGTTTTCCTTTACCAGTGACACAGGGCAGCAACCTGAGGTCCATTCAAAAAGTGTGACAGGTGAATGCAAAACAAAAACTCTACACAAAAGGGGAAAATGACATGAAGGCCGAAGGAGCCGCATTTACATGTCTAATTCCTAGCATAAATTCAGAGGCGTTACAATAGCAAATCCACCCATGGATGCGAGTACATTTTGAGGTAGATTAGTCCTTCGTGGAATACACACATGAAAATTTTAATTACTGAGACTTTGATATGCCTATTTTATATGAAGTTGATATTGCAATCATTTCGGTGTATTGTTAGTAACCCTGACTTAGGATATAAACCAAACTGAACATGGACAACATATGATCTACACTTTGATAATATTTTGCTCTATTTCATTTTCATCTATTAACCCTAAGCATATTTAGTAGCTGCACACCCAGTCAATTAATTGTCGTTGTCGCGCTTTATAATACCTGAATTACACGGGCGTATGTAATATTTTTTGAAATTGACATATAGCATCGCGGTGTTTTTAACATGGCACGAACAATTAATGTGGAAAGCGAGAGAACGGTAAAAATCACCAGCAAGTGAAGGACAGTTAAGTATACCTCTCTAATTGTAAGTTTGCTTGCTACTTTAAAAAAAGAACGTCCAAGTTAGCTGAATATTTTTAGGTGGCTTTACGCGCTGTTATACGTGCCTTGCCTTCATAATGCTTTCAGGTAATGGGTACGTTCCATTAATCATTCATTTAATAATGTTCGAAGTGGTACCTTATTCCTCTTCTTATGAACAGATGTGATTGCTGTAAACTGCATATAGCAATATACATAATTTTCTCATTATTCATGCCCATTTTCACCACTACAACTCTTCGATTATTCTCAGTAACGTATATCTTGTAACTTCAACGAGAGATCCAATATCTGTGCCATAAATTGAACTGTGTAATTGACATTAGCATGGTACGTATTCAAAAATAAAAGAAACAGTAGAAATTTGATGATCGTGGTAATTTTGGCCTGCGTCTTTGCACTGTGCAGGTGGCATTATTTTTTGTACGACGGCAGACAATATACCTGTGTGGTGTCGCTCACACTCCAATTCACCTTTACATTTTCTGATTGTCGTGATATTAGAAAGAAGCTAATGATGATGTCTACACGGTGCAGTGCACTTGACTGCATTTTCCTCTGTAATTGCAACCTTTTTGGGCTAATAATTGTTTGATCTGTGTTGAAAGCATCATCTGAGTATACATACACACATATTACGCGTATTAATAGTGCGTAAAATTTTGTGTGAGGAGTGAGGACTGTTGAGATGTTGGAGTTGATTTTCAAATAGTGTATACGCACCCTGTCTAACAAGATATGAAAAACGCATCATCATCACGAGAAAATCAGTGTAGAATGTTACGCAACACGCATCACAGGCAATAATGTCTTTTGTACTGTGTTCCACCTATACATTCTTTGATAGGAGCTCATTCCTTTGAATACTTCTTTTGTCTTTCCTCGTTGGCAAATTTACGAAAATTAACAAGCTATGTTGTGTCGTTTTCAAGTTTTCATTAATTTGTTAAAAATTTACACGATATGACCTTATCAGAGCGTGGCATCCAGATGGATACAGTCAACAGTTACAGACAACAGCACATTCAGAGTGGTAACAGACAACACTACCCAAACATCTTTTTGTGATCTGTGATTGCGTTTGTCACACTGAAACTGGTAATTGTAATGCAATGCAATGTAAAAATGTTAGAATTTTCAACTGATTTTGTAGTACGCGATAGCAAGTCGTTAGGAAAGCATATACTAGAAAAATATCTACAATATGCGTAAACTCATAAATTGCATGCATGAAGCATGTGGCATATGTACATCTTTAATTTCCTATGTCGTCTGACAAGTTGTGAGTCGTGGCTATATAACTACTATACACACCACAAAATTCAAAATTAGCATGGGTCACTCACTACGAACAGTTTTTATTGCCTTTTAAAGAAAATTAGCAAACACAGTAGTCTGCATTCATCTTCCACGTCTAATCCATCACAGCTCATCAATTCAGAGCAGTTTTTATATGCATGGTTTTACATACTGCATACAACATACAAACGAGAGAGTTTGATGAGCGTGAGCTTTAATTTTATTCCTCAGCGCACATGTAAGTGCGAGAAAACTAGAAACAGCTTTCAAGGAACTCAAGGATGCATAATGCGAAATATCAAATGGAAAAAAGTGATTGAGAATATAATTTTATCATTAACCCAACTACCCGATCCCGTCGACTGTCAAAAATCATGGCGGAATGAGATTTTTCAAGTAGCATTAATATTCATGAGAACTCCTCCAACCGAAATGAATTGATTTCCATATCTTTTTCTTATTTTTGATCTTATAGCTACTTCCTTGCCTTAGGATACATTTACCTCAACACCCTTGCTCCTTCCACCATTATACCCGTCACCCGTCTTTCATGCAAACACTACACATTGCACTGTGCGCTACACTTGAACCATACCACTTCAATCTAAAATTGAAAACGCTCAAGTGTCGTCCTCCAAAGTTCCAAATTAGAAATGTTAAAAGGCAAGGGTGAAATTCACCTGCTAAAGGGTGGTTAAACCAACGTTACAAATTTATGATTACTTTCACACATACAGAGACATACAAAGAGTGAAGTTCAGTTTTCTGTGGTTTAGGCTTATAATTATTATTATCATCTTTCCTTCCACCATTTCCACCATCGTAGCCCTGAATCTTTCAAGCCACTTCAATTAGCATAAATATTGCCAAAGTTTAGTAACCACTTATTACCAATTCCCAACTTTGATGATAGATAATTGTAGATAATTCAAATCGTTGTTCTGTTATCATCACGCAGGCACAATTTGGTGTCTCCATCCATCCTCCATATAGACCTTGTACTTTGAAATAATGAACCTTGTGGCATATGGAATCCAGTTTCGTTGAGATCAAATATAATAACATTACATATACACGAACAAGTAGTAATAATCTGTTTGTGAAAAAGCTGTAGATTTATACAAATTTTGCCGACAGAATGTACTACACGGAGCTACACGTGTATATAATTCTCGTGTAGAAAAAAGCCTTCTACTCGCATTAGAGCATCACACGGTAAGTTTTATATTTTACTAACGACAAAGACGGAACGAAAATGTAAAAGAGAATAGCGCAACGTATACGCTTTTTGATCCTTTCTGGTCTCTTCCACTCTCACTTCTCTACTTTAAGTCGATTTAATATAAAAGCCCCTTATGGAGACACTGAAGGTCTCTTGGCGTAAGGAACTTTATGAATTATTGAAATCTCCACAGGAGATCCACTCAATAGCATTAATAATCATCATCATCCTCCCTGGCAACATAATAATACCAATCAAAGTAGTAGCAATAACAAGAGCATGCGAGAGAATGAGCAAAGGAAGGCATGCGAAAAGCTTGGCAATAGGATGAAGCTACAAGAGATACCAGAAATTAAGCTTCATAATGAACACGATCAAGTCAAAATTCGTATAAAACGTAATCAGTTTCGAAAAGGGTACCGAAAACAGGGAATTGAAGGAGAGATAAGCGAAGAGCAACAGCAGCAAAAGCAGAACATCTCGGATACGTACATAGCTGTTATAATAATACACATGTGCCCTGTGAAGGGGGAATGAGGAGAATGCACCCTGATTTTCTTGAGCGGAGCAGCACCGGCTTTTGCTTATGATTATGTTTTATAATGAGTTGCGATGTTACTTCTAATATCATTATAGAATCGACTAGCTACTGGAATTAAAAAGGAGAAAAGAGAGGAAACGGGCTATTTTGGGGGGTTTTCCAACGCTTCCTGTTTAACACACAGAGACAAGAGGTGGAACGTGGATTTTTTACACGGAGAGGCGTCAAGAGAATTCAATATAAAATTTGTAAATATCAGTGCGTGGTATAAACTTATACTGCAGGGTAGCTTAGTGTTTGGTGCAGGACACCAGGATGTTAAATCCACCGAATATGTACCAGAGGGAGAGTCTTCTTACCAAAAGTCATCTCAATTAACACGCTCTTATTTCCGCTCCTTGTCTCTCCTCTCACACACGGACACGTACGTACCCTTTATTAAAATCCTTGCAATGAATGCCTAGTTATTCCTTGAATATGCAAAGAAGAAGCGGGCATTTAGGTTTAACGTGAGAAAAGTTGCTGATTACAGCTTACGAACAAGGAAATACAAGGGTAAAATGGGCGGGCTTTTGTTATTAAAAGAGAAAGATGAAAGTACAGTTAATAATGAGAAGCCACATTTTGCAATAGTGCAGTACATGATGAGATATTATTTCGACAAAATGTAATATTATTTGACGTAAATAAATAATACTTTATCACAAGCCGAAAAGTCATTTTCAGAATTTTTTAATAGCTAAAATTTATGTAGAACCGGTTAATTGTTCCAATGATATTGTTCACTTTACCCCAATGGATAGCTTAGTCAATTACTTGACAATGGAATAGTGACTGGCTCGGTTGTGCCTATAGATCGGTATATGATGATGTCGGAAGGTTAACGGAGAGACTGAATTAAAAGTTTAACCAAATTGACTCTCTAGAATTACTAGTGAGTTTGTGAGTCTGCCTAACTTGACAGTTTTGTACTTTATTACAAGACCGTTAATGAACACAGAAAACAGAGGTGTATGGGAGTGAAAGTGAAACGACGTAACAAGCAGTGACGAACACGAAGCAAAAATTATGATTTCACATCGAGATAGGAAAACTTGCCTCGCTTGCGTTTTCGGTTTCTGTTTTATTTTAAAATGTTTTCTTAACAAAAACCAGAGATGTATTTAGCTGAATTCTGGAGGGATTTATATAGCTTTTGTATATTACAGCACAGATACAAATAATTGTATTAATTCTAACGACGAAAATATCAGCTTTATATGACAATAAAAGAATGATTTCATTTTTTACGAGTATGCAGTTTGTGCGCTGTCTTTGTTTGTGATATCCTCCCATTCTTATATTGCGTCCTAATTATTTCTTTTGTTTTAAAATAATATCAAACCAGATAGGAGCAAGATAGTAGAGTTGAACAAAGAGCGAGATCGGAAATCTAAGCTTAGGGCCAGGCTGTATAATTTTTATCAAGATTCATGAATGGATGCGATATGTGATGTAGTACACAATTTAAGCTGTATAAATCCTATTTCCATTGGATATCGCTCGCCTATGTTGAACAAGTTGCTGCAGTCTTTCGGATTGCTGCGGAAGCATTCCTAGTGAAATTCCTAATTTCGGTATAAAAAAAAGTCTACGTAGACCAAACATTTGCTGAATATATAATCCAATTAAAACAGAAATAAATACGGCACTGATTACACCGAAATCCGTCGTACAGAAATTATTCTACGAATTCCATTCTCGCTAATTATTAATTTGCTGTTCCAGCGAAATCAAGAGAATCCAAAAGTATGTATTTCGTTGTTCTTGGAATACCGATACATAAATACTATACTACTTTGCCTGTTTGTTTGTTTAAATAAGTTGCATTGATGTCGAGGAATCCTATTTGAAACATTACATATTATTAACTACGGAAAGCCTTTTACTGCTGAATTTAGTTAATGCAATCAGTATGGTTGTCCGTATGTCCATCGGTTTGTAATAATGATACCTCTCGCAGCACTCTCGCAGGAGTTAACGAAATTCATACAAAATGTGGCGGTCGTGGTCGTTGTGGGGGTACTACTTATGTACAATTTTTGTTGTGAAAATATGCAGAGAAATAGTTTTTTGAAGCAGGTACTTTCCTTCGTTTCTCCTTAAGGTGTATTATATCGTTTTATCGTGCATTCTATTTATTTAGGCATGATTCAGCTTACAATTCAATAAACCACTTTTGATTGTTATTTTGTTGAATAACTGGAAAATGCACGAATGACGGTTTTCTAAATGAGAAGACGAAGTTCCTAGCTGTTTTCTGAACAGTTTACGCTTAAGTTACATTTCGTAAAATTTGTCACCAGAATAATATTTAAAAATTTTGAAATGGTGTAACCCATTCTATGTTTCTCTTTCCTTCGTCTACTGCTCCATTATACAGAGAAAGGTCGTCCCTCTGATGTATTTAAAATGTCTTAACATTTAAAGTGTGTATAGCTATATCATAGTACTACCAACGCGGAGCAAGAAATAGAGAAATCGGTGTGTTATTTTGTGTGCAGCAGCCTTCTCGTAAATAATAACGATTAAAATAGTTTAAACCATTTGTTTTTCCACCATTTGATACAAACCTTTATTTTACGCAATTAATTCTGGAAAACGCTTAGTAATTACTAATTATACCCTCGGCGGCTAAAATGAAGTACTCTGTGGTTACACTATTTTTGATGGCCCATACAAATATAACAGAAAAAAAATCAATACACACCCGATTACTGTACAGCAACAAAGTAAAGCTAAGCTAGCTCCTATTAAAACCGATAATATGGAACGGACGGACGACATCACTCGAAATTCAGAAAAGTTTTTATTACCTATATACACCACCCACCAATTGCCATCAACAGTCATCATCATCATCATCATATCACCACTTGAGTTGAGATCATATTGTACTTCCAACTTTCACTCCACTACAACTACCAACTGTAAACTTGATGTTTAATAATGTAAATGTAACACCACATTTTTGGTATTCACTTCGCATTAACCAAGTAATTTAAGCTCTTGATTCTCATGGTTGAAACGTAGCACATTTACATTTTACGATACGATAGGCGCGGCTAGCAATCAGCTTCCTATTCTTCAACGGTTTCGTGTTGTTTCTCTCCCTGGATAAAAAAAGGTAAAATATACATTGAGAAAATTGCAGCGGAGTCGCCCACTGCCACTACCACCTTGTAAAACCTGAATAAAATGCTTCTTTATAACTATTCCATTTCACTACCGGATATATAGTCGGCCGTAGCCGTATTTATTAAAAGAGACACCAATACCAGCTCCGTTTTACGACACCAACAGTCATAATCTTATTGTAACAGCAAAGCCTCGCCGCTGCCGCCATCGTCGTCGTCACCAAATACGATAAACCCAAGAGCATTTCTCCGTTTTCTCGGTGAAAAGCTGCAAATGCTTGTTTCTCCACAGCGTTTACAGCTCCCGCCGAGGACATTTCATCGTCATTTTATTCATTTCACTCTATGCACTAAAAGTACATCAGTTTATGTCATTAACCTAAACATACGCGTACACGTGAATTATTTTTTCGAGAGAAAATTGGAACCTTTCCTGTCTATGTCAACTCAATGCGCGTTTTATTGCTTATTCTTCATTTTCCTACCAAAACTTGACTCTTTACCGAAACCTGCCGTTTTTCATTCATCTCGTGTTTCTTTCAACTTTTAGTCAACTTGTACGCGACTTTTTGTTCAATTTCCATATCCCCTACTACTATTGTCATTTTGGTACGCACAAAGCGCTCATTTCGCGTTTTCCTACAGCCCCTCCACTTTTCAACGACAAGCTCTGTACTTAACAAACCTCAACAATAAGTTCAAACCTCGTTTTTTGTTGCGCTGACTTTTTGCAAAATTTAACACGGAACGAATTCGTTTTTTAAATCCATTTTACAACTTTGTGTTGCTTTCCATAAAATTACGGAAACAACAGACAGACGCGAAGGAGGGAAAGAAAATCGTAACTGCCACATTGATGATGACAGCGATATAGTTTTACTACCCACTCTCTCCAGTATATCTACCAACTAGCTAACATACACAATAAAAGAGAAGTAATGTACACCTAGTGTGTATGTGTGTATGTGTTTTTTTAACAAGTCCACAGCCCATATACTTTTCTGGCTTTTTTTTCCTTCTCAAATCCAATCCTCCTCCTCCTGCAATCGTAAATCATGATGACAGCTGTTTTGTGGAATACAAATCACTTGGCGGTTTTTCTTTCCAAAAAAAGCGACAAATACTTATTTCTGTTAACTGCTACTCGCTTCCACTACCAACCTACGTTGCATACCACAAAAGCAACAGAATAGTCGTGGCGAGGTAGCGTCTGTCCGTATGGAGTGCTAAAATATTATCTAAGTTACTTTCTTTTTTCCTATTGCTGTGCCATACAAACTCACAATTGGCGGTGATAGTACCTTGTTGTAGATGCAGTATGTCAGATGAAAACTAGACCAGTACAAATTAATGACTTCTCGTAATGGATCTGTCCATTGGGATAAAAAGCCATGTGCCAATGACTTCAGAGAAGTAACAAACTCGGATAAACAAAACCACTAATACATTGATAGCCTACACAAAGCCGTAGAAATGTATAATATTCTCCATACTTGCTTTCCTTATAGGAATACCTTTTTTGGCCAACTATACAAAACCTAAATGCCCATTAGCACTGCTACATCACGTCCATAGAGTCGTCAGTCGTCGGTTACATAAACAGTAAAACAACAGGAGAAATGGCACCACACAAATGTTACGTTTCAAAATAAAGTGAAAATTGGCAGCAGTGTTGGCTTACAACTTGTAGTCTCACACGTCCCTTACTACTCATTTGCTTGCTCGATTTCTCATTTTTTATATTCGCGTCTTGTAAATTAGTTTAGGTAGCCAACGATAAAACAAACGAGGAAAAAAACCCCGCATGTATGCCGTCCACTTTTACAGAGAATCCTTGAATTTTGACAAATTCGATTAATGTTCCTCTTTAAACCCTGGAGATCGTTTTTCTTTGTAAAGTCATGCGTTAAAAATGCATTGGGCGATTAAATATAATTGCAAGAGGAAGGTGACTGGTTGACTCCATCTTTTTATCATCCTTTTTATTGCGTAATGGGATTTTCGAAGCGACCAAAACTGGGAACCTGCACGTACATGTTTGCCATATGGTGAGGATGAGATGAGATGTAAACTTAATAGTAAAGACGCTACAAATTTTGTTAATACTTTTGTACTTATTGTTAGCTGCTTAGCAGAATGGGGATGTAAAAAGGGAAGACCACGGATGTAGCCAGAAACAGTTTTAAATGCTTTGCTGAAAAGCAAGAGATGTGAGAAAGACGATTTTACCATGTCCTGCTGCTTCTTTCAGTGGTATTTTTGTAGATAAAATGTACTCTTTTGTGCACATTATATGTCATGAAATATGCATTCTAATAAGTTATTACATAGATACATGTATTCCCCCAATCTATCTACAGAAATGTTTTATATTCTTTGACATGACTCTCTCCGGTTTTTTGCCTTGTAGTATCTCTAAATTCATATAGGTGCCTTTTGTGCATTTTCTGCCCGCCTTGCAATCCAACAAAAAACCCCGTTGTGTGTGGGTATGAAGATGTGCAAAAGCTGTGTTGAACATTGAGTTAAGCAAAAGTGGAGGCTGTGTCTTCTTGTCGCGAGAGAAAGTGATTTATTAAATCATTAAATCTAGAAGGATGTTCTCAGCATCCGCTCTTTTTAAGATATTCCATACACATTCCATCCGATTCTCCGACGCTTTCGCCCTTTAATAATAATATAGGTTTTGCAGGATATGATTTTTAGGGTGTGCAAAAGGGGAAAGCGGAAGAAAGAGAGTACACGGGTACGCTCTATAACATGCTCTTCCGTACTTTTTATCTTGGACGTTAGCTGCAGTAGACCAGAACAAGACATGTCCGCATGCGTGTGTGTTTGAGAGAGTATGAAAAGAAGCACTAAAATGAACGGAAAAGCATTTTACTGTTCGAATAACCCTGAGGAAAAGCAAGATTTTTTTGTAGTTTCGCATCATGCCATTACCAATGAATGACTGACTGGGACCTACGGGGAAAATGGCAGTTATACATGCAATATGAGAAGGGAGATACAACACAAAAAAGGTAGAATTACTTGGGATAATTACGCTGTGGAAAATGAGATGATGAAGATTGTCAGCTAAATTATTGCCTCTATATGTCAGAATTGTTATTACTAATATTACTTTTAAACGAAAGCTATATCAAGCTACAATTTACAATATTAACTAATGCATCCATTTGTAGTAATAGCGTAATAAATGTATCTGTTAAACTCATTGGACAAGTAAATGTTTTTGACCACCGCCACCAGTGAAGTAATGTAGTTTGTTCAAAGAAGCCCTAATTAATGTCACTAGATGAAAAATAAATATTTGTGTTTAATGGGCTAGTCACTACCAATTACATATTGCGGGCTCGGACCACCACCATTTCTCCTTCAAATGAAAGCAGTCGTAGTACGAAAGTAAGATTTTATTACTTTATTAGCAGGTTTTCCAGTCTCCTCCAACTCCAACAATCAATAACCTGAAGGAGAGAAGGTGACGTCAAGGTGTAAAGGTTTTTGGTAGCAGAACTCTTGAATTGTATCCTGTAAAACTAATTCATCGTTTGATTACTAACTCAAAACGACATACGCTTTCTGTTTTATTCTATGTTTTTGTGCTCAACTCATAAAATGAAAATAGTGGCGTTATTCAATATTTCTCCCTTTGCAACCAACAAATCTCACCTCCAATAATCAGCCATGTGTAGGTAAATCCGTCCCAATTAAGGTTTTCCTTCCTCGCTGGAGAGGGAAATGAACAATGGTAAAAATGTCGATGGGAAAGAGCAAATGGCGAGAGAAATGTTACCAAACTTATACATTGAACTTCGTGTGCCACGCAAACACTGCACGACATCCATTTTTATGTATATTTTGTTGTGTTTTTCACGGTGAAAGTGTATGAAATCGCCACAGATGTAATTTTGCGTCCCATTTTGTTGTTTCAGGATTTTGGAGAAAATGGAGCTAAAATCCTTTGCAAACTTCACATTCTCATTTTTCGTGAATGTTGTTACATACCAGAATCCGGTTGTGTACATCGAAACATTCCTTTTTCCATAACCCGTATAGCAATATGAGTAAGTACATAAATACATTTCCACTTTCCATATAAGCACGCTTAAACGAAGAGGAGGATCTTTTTGCAAAAGCAAAAGGGAAAGCATTTTTTCGATTACATTTCCCATCAAACGTTGATATCGTTTTCGTTTTAATTTTCTACCTTCCGTTAACGATGGCAGACAAAAGGGATCCTGGATAGAGTATAGTGCAGTACATAGGACATACACGCATACATATGTCGATTCCATCTCACAAACTGTCCCACAATAACGTGCGTTCGTGCTCATATATAATTGGTTGGATGTATTAATGTTGCTTTTGCCCGTGCTCGTGCTGCTGTTGCGGTGGTGGCTGACTACACAAAAAAGAGTCTATTTTCCGGTCCATTACATACTACACAGCTAATAATGAGCTCGAAAGAGAAAACGAACGAAGATATTGTGTGGCAGCAGCCAGACAGTCCATTACAGGAATAGACTGGTGGTGCGGAAAACAAAAGACTTGTTAGTTTACTGATGAAACGTGAAACCTTACATGGCTAATGATTTTTTGTTACGTTTCGTATCTCTACACACACAGCAAACACATATATATACTATTACTTTTCTGTACTTTTTAATGGCATTTTGTCGTACACCCAAAATAACGGCCATGTCGTGAGTGTTTGTGTAAACATTCATGTTTCAATTTACCTGATGATGTGATGACTTGTGGGTGGGTTGGGTATAGTGTCTGTATATACGTTGGCCGAAATTACGATACAGCTTTTTTTCCTCTCGTGTGCTTGGTTTGTTTGAATGTGAGTGCGTGTTTCAATCACAATCCTCATCAAACAATACGAAATCACCAGAACATGTTAACCCGGCGCTACTGAAGCGTAACATATTACATGTAAACATACAATATAATGAAAAATGTATTAGAGGGGCACGATGTGAGAAAGTTATTCTCTTTCAGGGATGGATGGTTTGGTGAAAGTATTTTTATTTCGGGAAAAAGTATTTGGATTTCGTGACGAAAATGATGAAATGAAGAGGGCATATAGGATTTTTTTGTTGCTGCTTTCGGATACAAAATTATACATTTGCAGTTTTTCGCAAAGCGGAATTGTTTGCTTTCTCAGAATTAAATGGGATTGGGCGGTACTTTTTGAGTGAGTAAAGGGATCAGCAGTAGAACATATAGTTGACCAACATTTCAAACAGCGAAAATGTATACATTTTATGCATATTAAATCTTGTAAATAGATATGTGCTACAGCTCATGCTGTATATTACGTTACAAATAGTAATTGTTGTGCTGAAGATCATACCCATTACTTTGATGCTAACGAATGTAATGATATATGTTGATGGAACATGCAATTTATCGGCTTTCCTTTAACCAAGCGTAATACTTAAAGGATTCGTGATGAAATCCATTCCAGTTTTCGCTGAACCAATGAGACATGTCTATGAGTAGTTTCATTACGTGCAATTTTGGCATCTAATTAAATGACTGCATCAAATTTTATGCTTTCACGTATGTGCCGCATTGGAAAAACTAATCCAATCAATTCGTAGATTTGAGGATATAGCCAGTTCAAATTGACCTTGAGAGGTCCTTACAGACTACAAAAATTTACGGATCACAATTACCACTGTGTAGTAGTCATGCGTTCACGAATCTTCATCTATTAGCTGCCCATTCCAGTCTAATGGTTATAATCTTTGATTATGGATGCAAATCTACGTCACGATTTATTCAACCGAACATGTTTGTAAATAATAAATGAGCACGAAGATTCGTTGTACCCAATCCACTACCCACAATTTTCACCACAACGTCTACGTTCCTACGTTCTGTACTGCGTCAATTTTGTGAAAATACGTAGACCTCTCCGGCCGCCGAGAAAAACCAGCTTTGAAAATGCCAAGTCTACCACCTAACGTGTTAGAGTCTCTCAGGAGTCACAATGATAGTGTCCGTATGGTTGATGCTTTTTCGGCTTGAGTGCTTTTCCCTCTTCTACCCCTGCTACTATTTCGGGAACCCGCTAACAGTAATCATAAATGTATACTGTAATAACAAGACAAACTGCTCGCTCGCTCCCTATAGTCGTAACACTATAAAGAAAAATTATAAAATGACTATACAGCCATACTTCTATACGGCTGCAGAAAATTGTGCGAGATTTTTTTTTCTTGGTTCTCTTGCTTGTTGTGTGAAGGTTGACTTTACATCATGATCACTCCATATACCCTACAATTACAGCACAACGGTAACGCTGAAAGTGAAAAGTCGAGTGATTTGACACTTGACTCGAACTCTTTTACTTCCGTCTTGTCATTTGTACACATGTGTGAGGCATGCTCCCATAAGAGAATAGTGAGCACGTAGACGAGAGGTTTGTATCCACCAAGCTCTCTGTCAGGCTTTGTACACCACCCGCGGAAAATATCACAGTATGAGTACACAATTATATTACGTAAAATACTGGTTGGGCACCACAACCTCAACTTTCCCGGTAGGACTGCAGTACTCTTTTGGAAACAAAAAGAATGTGAGCAAAGATTGAACCCATCGTTATCCCTGTAAGTGCTGGGGTGTAACCAGGCTGTAATGGAAGGATTACTTATTCCAACAATACAGATAAAAACGGGAAGGGGAAAGAAAAATGATTTTGGTAGCTGACGTGTGTTGCGCAAGTTTCATGAGTTTCAGTTGTAAGAGTAAAATTTCATATTTATCCGTCGCCATAAGTGCGCGAACACGTAGCATCTCATCATCAACGACAACTTTCATATGGTGTAAATGTACCTAGTACCAACATACGGCTCGGAGAAACCATTTTAGTGGTACGCTTTTCAAACATTAAGCTACATGTTTCCAAACATATGAATAGGGGTAAGCTGTGTATTTGATAAGGATCTTTTGTAAAAAAAAAAAATATGTAGGGCTCAATCACAAATTCAATGAGAAGTCCCGATCACACGTCAGTAGTACCAAGAAATTGGTTATGATATTGCTTTAACGCTACAAACCCCACACACGTAGATGGAGTTCAAGACACGATTTTTCCAATGATCTGCTTTGTTTCCGGTCTATACCTTCCCACGCCATATAACATCTCGTCTGTAACCAGTATTTGTAGGTTACCTAAAATAAATTTTATACTGGCTGAATTACGTCATTCCACTCGAGTCCCTTGAGGGTACTTACTGATGTCAAGAAAGAACTTCAACGTACGTACGAGAACGGAATAGAACTTTATTTACTCAGATACGATTTGTTCGGGTATGAGAACTTTGCACATTTTCGCCAATAAAGGCATCGTTGTAGTTCAAAAATTCCATGTCAAGTGCCGTAAGTTATGTCGCGACTTGAAAGAAGGTACGTTATCCTAACGGTGTTGTTATTGAATATTTTGAAATCTCTGTGTCGGAGAACCAGCCATGAGAACGTATTTGCTCACTTGAATGACTTCATTCCAATGCATATGTCAATGGTACGTACGTTATTACTGGGCATTATGCTTATGGTAAACCTAAGAGGAACTAATAACGGAACATTGACTTTTAACGGCTCAAATGCATTAATCAGAGGTTTGTCAGATAAACGTAAATAGTATACAAACTATAATCAAACGAGATGATTTTTTTTCTTTCTCAGGTGTTCATTGTATGACACCATAGTCAACATATGTAGACAAAATGAAAAATGGGGACATTTTTCTTGAAAAGTAAAACCTTGAGTCTCGTTAGCGTTTTCTTCGCGCCATTGGTCCCAAGGTACCTTCTTCAACTGACTTTCTTCTGAACAACACGATGATAAGCAGAACAAGGTTGGTCAATAGGTACCATAAACAAGAACATGCACTGTACCTTGCAATAATGGCAGTTGCACACCGAGTGTTTGTAAAAAAGTAATAATGATAATGGTCGATTCGCCGTTGCTTTTCTCTCTCCCTCTCTCTCTACTACCTCATTTCTGTACCGTTACAAAAGCGAACAATCTTCGTGTGCTCCTTTCTTACGGTTAACTTGCTCGCATTACTATTTTAGTGTTATTATTTGGTTTTGGCTTTGAGAGAGGAAAAGTGCTGCACCGTAATATATTTACTGCCATCACTGCCACTGTGCCACTCTGCTAATATACACTCAAGGCTGCACGTATACGAATTTTGTACTCTTTTGCCTGCATGCTTTCTGATCCACTATCATTCCATGCTGCCTACACCACCATCATCACCACCACCACTACAACTACATATTGCAGCTACTTCTTCAGGAACTTCACTGGATTAAGGAGGAAAACCACCAAACCGAAACGTGAATTTCACAGAAAAATCGGGAAAGGGGAAAGAATAAATTTTCTAGGTTTTCTCTTAACGCTACCTTGCTTCCAGTTTTTCTTACTCCTTTTCATTCTCCTTCCCTCCGTGCGTTGTTGAAGGGACAAAAAGAAGAACAGCATCATCGTCATCGAGAGAAAGAGATTCACTCAACAGACAATCCACTCTTTACACATTCTGAGTTTTTTAATAGGTGCGCGACCCACGACCATAATGATCTGTGTAGCATGTTCCATACGTTTGAGCCGTGTGCGTATGGCAGAATAAATGTTTTCATTGTGCCACGTATGTATACTTTGATATGACAGTGCTGTCTAAAAATGATGTGTCTACATTTTGTCTACCCCAGCGCATCCCATCTCAAGTTTGACTTCTCCTTATGTGACCCTCCCACAATCTTTTCTAGTTTAATCTATCTAGTCTAGTAGCCATTTCTTACAGAAAGGCTGTTTTTGGTAAGCTGGAACGGGAAGCGAACCACGAAAAAATGAAGATCGAAAGAGAAGGAGGAGAAAAAAAGTTTCACTACACTCCCAGCAGCAGTTTTTTACTAGACGGCGTTTAATGAGACGGATGAAGATTAGTTAGGGTCATTTATTACCTGGATTGCCCTGGATTGAATTACGTACATTCAAGACTACATAATGATAAGGGTAAGGCGTATGGGTTTTCTTACAAAGTTGCAAGAATAGCAGACAAGCTGTTACTCATTCACTTCTTGCTGCCGGTGGTAGTAGTAGTTGCCCTGTCTGCCTTCCACTTTGCCCAACGAGTGTTCCTCTTTTCAAACTTTCTGTGGGTACATTGCCGTACTACGTCATAGATATTTGGATTGTAGTTTTACGCTTTGCTGTCTTTCCCACATAACACCATCCTGAGGTGGAGTAAGACATAAAATAAGAATGTACATTGGAATAAAAGGGCGATAACCTTTAATTTCAGTTCAGTCGTTTTCATTCTACTCCTTTTCAAATTTACGTATGTAAATCAGTGGTTCATTTCCAATTTAGTAACAAAGAGTCGTAGGATTTTCATTGTATCATCATCAGCTCGTTTTATTTTTAATTTTTCCTTTCTTTATAAATATCATTCATGTATTTTTAGATATTTAACTTAGATTGCTATCTTAATAGTGGTACGGTTAAACTATCTACACAAATCATGTAGAAGAGAGACATAGAGAGACAGATATGTGCAAACATGTGGATAGTTGTTTCACTTATAAAGGGACAGTCAGCATACAATGCAAAGTTATTTTTACACTTAACTATAATGACAGTTTCACAAGTTAATAGTAATTATTATACTCCTAGACATCATCACCACACCACGCATACATTTTTTTGTAATATGAAGGAATAATGAATGATATATACCTGTACAGTTTAAAATTTCTCCATGAAAGTTACCCATACAAGTGCCAATTCTTCCTAACCAACCGTGTAATAGGAACAATTCCAAAACCATGTCATATTTTTCATCCTCTCTGTCATATTCATTCTTTTAGAAAAAAACAACCAAAGGAAACAGCTTTAGCAGTTTTTTAAATTCCTACATTTATACGTACCGCGTGAGTTACATCTGATCCTACATTCTACGAGGCTACAAATACATCATGAATCATGTACCTTAAAATTCATTCTCACAATCTCGGCATTAGTTCCGCTAGACATATCATAAGTAAATTGCCTCATATTCTACCTACCCCCTCTATCTTGTGTGCCATAAATGTTTATAGTAATAGTCTAAAAACAGTATAGTGTTGTATTTGTACATCTAAAAATAACTACGCTCTATCGATCTTATAGTACTGATTCCTACCTGCTACCTATATAACCTTACTTTATTACCTAGATATTTCCGGTAATTCAGTTGGTACAATAATTTTGTTGATTGGGATTTGTGATAAGCTATCACTGATAACTCAAGATTAATTATTAATTCTTGCCCCTTGCATCTGATGGCACACTTGCACTTTCTTCCGCTTACACAGGCTTCATTCAAGTAAATGCCTATAAAACGCACTATACACACAATGTATAAGCATCCTACATTTTAATTGAGTGTATTTCATACTTACTTTAAATTCCATCCAATAATCTGTCAACCCTTGGCTTCACACACGGTTGTGTGGTGGTGTAATAATAATAAAAGTTTAAAATTCCAGCAACTTCAACCATCACCACTTATATGTAGCGTGAGTATAATAGTGCATAGGTAATAATAATATGTAATACTCACAATTTTAATTTTCACATCACAGTTTCGTTTACGGTTTGTATCACAGTTTTAAGACTATAATATCAATAGCTGCCAGTTTACACAATAATTTAAATACATGTACGTACCACACTAGTAACAATGTAAAAATGCACATTATCTTATATCCTAACTTAATCATTATGATTCTTCCCAGCAGCTGCAGATACTTCAGCTAGAATGCGGTTAGTCGCAATTTACACTTTTTCTCTACAAAAATTCTTACAAAATACACATAGTTTTTGTATATTCCAAGGTCAGTGTTCAAACATTCCAGTTAACAATAAAACATCCAAGCAATTTCTGACAATTATCCAAAGTAAAGAGATGAAGTTCCTAACCGCAACAAAAGACATACATCCTTGATACCAAAATTCGTATGGAGTAAAGAAATAGCAGTGTCACGTCTAGTCTAGTGGATTGCTAGATTCTATCAAATTGATCTAGATTAATTTAGCTCGATGTTCGTATCCTAAATGCTGCTTAGTAAATACGTTTTTACATTATTATCGTCAAAAGTGGTTTACCATACACATATAGATCTAGCAAACCTCTCTGTTGGTTTGCAAACGTAACATAACAGAGCATTTGATAAAAAGTAAATAATGGTAGTTCATTTTACATTGTCATTTCCATTCACTGTTAGAAGTGTGTAACTTACCGTATTTAAGCACTTACGTACAAATACTGTTGGGATTATGTGAACCATGAAGCCTGGAGATTCAAAACTAACGTGCTCAAAGGCAGTAGGTAGTAGACTAGGATGATTGGTACTAGACAAACAAGTTGTTGTATTATCACCGGTTCAGGATATGAAGTTAATCTCCTGGTTACTCCTGTCACCGTTCTCGTCGTCAGTGCTTGGAACAAGACAGTAGCCTCAGGACTGGATGCTCCACTGGTGATATCATCACAACGACCTGCACCACAAAGAAAAGGGGAAACTAGAATTAAATACAAGGCTATAGCCATGTTCAATGTATGTATGGCTCTTGATTTATCGAGCAGATTCGTTTAGTAGGATTCGAAATCCACTTCAGGTGCTTAAATCGTGCCTGTGCCCGAGAGAATGTACCACACCACACAGCTTGTGCTATCCCGCACGTAATGTCTAAAATCGTTAGCTTTCTCATTACTTTCTGCAAAATATTGCTATTTCTCTGCACATATGAAAATGTTATTTAATGCATCAACGAACTGTACACGCGCCCACTCATTTACTTATGAAATGCTATTGTCTGAAACTTTTGAAAGTGTGGCGAATCCCTTTGTCAGGTAGGGGTATGACCATATTGTGGATGTAGCCTAATGCTGACATCAAACACAGAGATGGATAGATCCTCAGACAAACATTGAGAAATGGGTTTATGCTACATAATATAACTCTACAGGAGCAAGCACACCATGAAAAGAACAGGAAGGAAGTGAGAGAAGATCAGTTCTAAAGGCAAATAGGTTCCTAGATATCTTTATGTACATGTGATATAGGACTGTATATGTATGGGTAGTACACACTATGTGCGTTGTGTTACTTTTGTTAGTGTACTTGAATTTATTGCGCAAAGAGATGTTGAAATCTAAATAATATAAATACGACAGTGTAAGCATGTATGTATCATGCACAGCAATGACATCACACACAATTCTCCAGTCTGTGAATAAACAACAAGAGTCATTTCATTAGCAAAAGTCAGAAAATGAGAAACGAGCCTGGTTTGAGTAGCCAACAGAACAACAGCAGCAGCAGACTGTGAAGAATCAAAAGGAAAAGCACGGGAGCATTACATTGTCACTTTGGGGTTTTCCTACCGCTTTTCCTTCACATGATACGTATCATCATCATGATCTCTCCCCACTCTCATTCATTTCACATGAAGAAAGAAGCCATGAAGAGCGAAATCTCTTCTTCTCACTCACTCGACAAAAAGTTTAAACAGAGAAAATCTCAAAATGTTAGTTAAAAGGAAGAATAAATAAAGTGTTCGCATTGTACACATCAGGGTTACGGTCTTTTTCTTCTTTTGCCGCTCTTAAATAATAGCTGTTATGTCTTCGCCTTTCTTATTTCTCTTGCTTTCCTTCAGTGGCGACGAACAAGTCCGCAGGGTACAACTGCGATTCAGTGCTGCTGTCATGCCAAACATACACTCACAGTCACAGCAAGCAGACAGACATCCACACGCCATAATAGCAATCATATATACACCCCACGAACGACCATTCATACCTACTCTATATTCAAATATTACAGAAGTTGTAGTTTTGTTGTTGCCGAGAAATGGTGATGATAGTGAAAATGCTAATTTATTAAATCAGCGCAGCAAGTCGTTGTCGTGAAGAAGCCAACTTTTAGAAACAAGACGATGAATGAAGGAGATAGTGGGGACCACGGTCGCAATTGCAAAGCCACGTACTTTGAATTCATTTTTCCAGTGAAAGCATAATATTAACATGTACAAGAAGGGGGGTGAAGTGGATATACCCTATGGAAAACCCAACCTTGTATAATATAAATCTTGACGTTTGGAAGGAGAGAAATGAAGTACTTGTCGCCTACTTGCCCCCTTCTCTTTCGTCCAAGTCACCGACATGGTCGTTGTCGGCTTGCTTAAAATAAATAATGAAATGGAAACTTCTCACTCTCTTCATCACCGTCATCAGCATCATCATAATAGAAGCTTGAAGAAACTGAAGTTAAAAATGTATTACCAACAAAAAGAAAGTCTACATACACAAACACTCTCATTTTACGCGCATCTCTCTATAAAGCAGTCTAGTGTAACGTAAACGATGTAACACAGCTAAAACAACAAAGAAGATGACGAGAATGATGAAAAGTAGCCGAGGATGAGGACGGTAAGATGAGTGAGTTCCCCAAGAGAAAAGTAAAGGAAGGAAAGCAAAATGAGATGTGTTCCTGTTCCTATACATAGACATATACAGTCCTAACAGTACATCGTTTTCTATAAGCAAATGTAAAGGTGATGTGATAGCAATGTATGGAAATTTTGGAGAAAAAATATATTAGAGGAAGATGCCAAAAATGGAATAAGAAGAAAACAAGTTTATCACAAGCAGTGTATTTTGAAGAGATAGTCTACATTCTGGATGATGAAATGGAAACGAAAGTGAATGAGAAAATACCTTTCTTTTTTTAAATTGCACTGTATAACACCTACCGTGATAGTATGCAAGTAATGGGAACTCAGGCAAACTAAGCCTATAGTATCATCCTCTTCCAGTAAAATGGTCAACAAAATGGGAGATCTACGAAAAAGGTTCTTTTAAATGGAATGAATGAATGGGTGACCTATAAGTGTAAAAGTAAGTTGAGTTAGTGGCATAAGATAGAGTATAGTCCCTTGAAAATGAAACCAGTTCAGTATTACTTTGAGCCCTTGTGCATTCCCACCTGACATGATCCTATTACTGATGAATATCTTGGGGTACATGATTATCATCATCATCACCACCACCCCCAAGAAACAGGGCTAACGATATGGCACGATGTGGCAAAACTATAATATATAGAATGCACCAGTACACCGCGTGGATGTACGTTATAAAGCAAACCTTTGAAAGGAGAAAATGCGAAATCCATGCTTTTGCTTGCTTACCATGACTAGTGACATTGAAAGCCAAGTTTCCTTCAATCCCAGGAGCAACATTTCTCCTACATGAGTCAGCAATACTGGAAAAGTGAAGAATGCGTTTGAACTCGGGCTCAGAGTACTCGGGATTCACATCCACTAATGAAGATGAAGAGGAATCACCACCACCACTAACAGCAGAAGGAAAGCCGAGAAGCGAGGAGCTTCTCACCACACTGCTGCTACTAGAAGACTTTTTAAGACGATGGCTTTCCCTCAATTTATCCTGTTGAGGCTCTAATGTCTCCCGGAAGACAAAACAGTAGCGCCTTGCCCCAGTTGAGGCTCGAGATAGTGGGGTTGTGATTAAGTAGCTGACGCCCATTTCTTCCCACCAACCGTGGCAGGAGTACTCAGCTCGAAATAACCCTGTGGAGAGAAATATAACGGAAAAATAATCAACTATAATTGCATAATTCGACCCTGCTTTTATACCATTTTAAGTTACATTTAAAACTCAATGGTTGATGGTATTACCTGCGATTACGTCATTTGACGAGGAAGAGCATTC
>JAHZNE010005023.1:0-17308 GCA_027744055.1 Callyntrura sp. NNG-2020
CTGGAGACTGAATGGCTGTAACGAAGATAGCAAGGCTTGTGTATGTTGAAAAACCTCGACTTCGTGCTGCTTCGTTCGCTCTCTCAACCCAGTGAGGCAGACATAGCTCCAAGCTGTACTTACGACGACACTGAGCGATGAAATGAATAAAAGCAGAGCGTGTATAAGAAAGCTGTGTATGTACAAGACACGCACATAAAGATGAATTTTCTAAAAGTACAAGAGCAACTCCATAGAAGCAGCATATTCTACCGGGTGCACTGCGTACTCCTGTACGTAGCTAACGCAGTAGTGGAAAAATAAGCTGTTTCTTCAATCATACTTTTCTATCGAATATACTTGTTTCTGATTACTGCCACAGACTATGGCCAGCTTAAAAACATTGTAATGTGTAGATATAGTTCACCTTGTCCTTATAAAAAGTGCCTAGATAGAGTGGTTTTTGTACGCAAATACATGCATATACACCCCGAAAGGTTATAGTAATACGAAAACTATAAGCACATAAACGTACTTTGTATTTGTATATAGCTTACCTAAATATAACATGTAATATCATCCCCTACTCATCTTTTGAGTTCAGCTTCTGTCTTTGCTTCTCTTTCACAATTCTCCAAAACCAACACGAAGCAGTACACCACAACAGCACCATCGCGGAACATGAGAGTTCAAAAAGAAGAGATCCAATTCACTTTTTACTCCCTTGCTCCATCCTGTCATTTAGTCCGCCGATGGCTTGAGGATTACCAAAGTGCAGTGCAAAACAAGGGAAAGGGGGAAATAACTTATAGGAAAATCAACCCTTATTTTCGTACAAAAATATATTAATAATGATATGTTTTCAGGACTTGTGTGGATGCAACACCGAGCTTACAATGTATACCTTCGCCGATAACGCACCATAATATTTTGTAGTAGTATATCTTCATATCAAAAGCGAAATATCCTGTACACTCAACATTATATTATTATTACATTTTTTATGGCCGTAGCACAATATTGCAAGCAATGCGTTACCGGTGGTGGTGTATGTGCGTAGGTAATAGTAAATTTTATTCGGTAGCAGATGTTCACTCCGGTTTCAGGAAAAGGTAGACTGCTGGAACTGTATTATTGCAAGGCATGCAGCGGATGAGAACCCATATGGAAAATGCTCTGGTATTTCGTTGGGTCTTTGTGAATATAATGCGAGAAATATAATATTTGCTTTTGTACTCTACCGTTTTCCGTTCCTATCAGACCGGACCTTTTCACTCGCATTTGCAATGCACAAAAATAAAACCGGTGGTGGTGTATGTGCGTAGGTAATAGTAAATTTTATTCGGTAGCAGATGTTCACTCCGGTTTCAGGAAAAGGTAGACTGCTGGAACTGTATTATTGCAAGGCAGCGGATGAGAACCCATATGGAAAATGCTCTGGTATTTCGTTGGGTTTTTGTTAATATAATGCGAGAAATATAATATTTGCTTTTGTACTCTACCGTTTTCCGTTCCTATCAGACCGGACCTTTTCACTCGCATTTGCAATGCACAAAAATAATTTTACATTTAAAAAGAATGTGCTTTTGAGATCCTCTTTTCTTTTGACACAGGCACACTCATTATTCAGTCAGCCACCCTCTTGATGTTTTTTATTATTACGCTCTTGAAATAAAGAGAGTTCGTGGAGCGCGCCACGAGAACCCGGATTGTTAATAAATACAATTTAGAGTAAATGAAAAGAGTAGACTAGCTGCTGGTACGAAACGAATGAAG
Organism: Callyntrura sp. NNG-2020; assembly: GCA_027744055.1. Taxonomy (NCBI): domain Eukaryota; kingdom Metazoa; phylum Arthropoda; class Collembola; order Entomobryomorpha; family Paronellidae; genus Callyntrura; species Callyntrura sp. NNG-2020. The sequence continues at coordinate 1,756 of JAHZNE010005023.1, forward strand.
CCTATTAATATAATCTTGCAGCGATCCACACAGTCTTTCCAAGACCGCTGTGCGTGCGTATTCAGTATATTTAGACTTTGCAGCTACGTGCAGTGCAAATGTGTGTATTTCGACATGGCAGGACATTGAAACATTTATTTACATACACACATTCGAAAAGAATGAATAGTCCACGAGTATAAAAAATATTTTATGAAATTGAAGTACCTATGCTTTGTCCTTGGAATTTTAGCGTACGCAGGCTGACATTAGCAATTCACAAGACATAACGTAAATATCATGATCGGGAGTTTCTAGAGATAAAGAGGAATTCAACAGAGACTGCACAGTATAATGGAAGTTAAGGTGAATTAAACTACCACCGTGAAGGTTGTCTTTGTGATGTGGTTTGTTGAGATTTATGGCTTTGGATGAATCTGCATATTTTAAACAGGATTCCTCCGCTGCATAAATGCAGACATTTAATGAAACTAAAATTCACTTGCACAAGTGGTATCCAGTCGATGGCCCGGATACATTTGGCGTTCAAGTCATTTTATAAAAGCTGCAGATAATATCTTTTGTGTTCTCACACCTTATCTGTCTTTTGCACGGGCTTACATTTACAACAGACATGTACAAAGGGTTATTCGGGTGGAACTTAATTATAGAATTTTTATTCTTTCAATTTTAAACAGTTGATTTAAGTTTGTTTGAAAAAATATGCTATGCATATAAACAGTTCATTTCCACGATCGCATAAATCGTCTTCCCTAAGAAAACTGAAAAGAAAGCTCTTGAACTTGCCAGCGTATTGCAGCATGAGTAAACGTCTAGGAAAGATTTATTGTCTTGTGGTTAGATATTTCCTGTTGTAAGCGTGCTATTACCAAAAGACACGCAAGAACTAAGGTAAATAAATACTCATGCAGCTGTTATCTGCATACTGAGCATAGTGATATTTCAAAATATGCTACCTACTTGGAGGAAAACTGTTGAAAGCCTTGGATGATCATAAAAGAATGCCTTATTGACAAGAGAAAGATTTCACTGTTTTCCCCGACAAATAGTAACATAATCTTTATTTCAGTCTTGTTTTTGGGACTTTCTCTCATGATGTGAGAATAGCTCGTGATAAATAAACCAACGCTCTCTCTCTCTTTTACGGAACATGCTGACTACAGTCTGTACTGCACATCATTTTTACTTTTGGTAAAGCTGTCACTATAAAAAGCAATAGAAAGTACAAGTGCATTGTTCCTTTTTGAGTGAAAGTAAAAAGTGAGCTGCATTCCAAGAGGAAGTTTCTTACAGTAACAATAGGATGACACAAAGCATTGTTTATTACATCATTTAATGGCTCGTGTGTGAGTTGCAGAAGCAAAAGTAAAGTGAAAGTTGGTGCGTGTCTTTTGTAACCTCGTGTTCAATTCCGAAACAAAAAAAGAAATCTGGACACGCACGTTAAATGTTCTGTTTGTACTGTGACGATACCCTGGCGAAAGAACGAGTCACGTTGAGATGTACACTAGGTTTTCGGACGTTGTTGAGCAGGAAGGAAATATAAAGGGAAAAGCAAAGGCAGTTATGTTCTGGAACAGTTATGGCAAAAGTCAGCTCCCTCTTTCTTTCTCTCTTTAAGAGAAAGTAATACTGACTACTATTGTGTCGGTGTAGTCAGCCCAATACAAACACATTTTTCTGGCTAGCTACCATACAAGAAGTATTCTTGCAAGCAATATCGGAAAACTGCTTAATACCAAAGAAAGACCTCGTCATCATCAAAGTTTTCCGTTTGAAAAGGCAAAACGAATAAAAATGGTATAAGTTTGTCTCCTGGCTTGATAGTCGTGTAAGCTTTCCAGCAAATAAAGTACCCACCGTCACCATATAAAGAGGACTCCTCTGCCTTTTCCTTACGTGAAAAGCTACAAACCTTGACTTTCTGGCAACGACAGCAAGAAATTTTTTAGCCATGGTCAAAGCCACCATATTGAGCCCCAAATACATAAATATATACACATGTCTTGTGAAAACTTTGAACAAATTGCCGATGTAGTTTGAAACATATTTGTTAAATACACGACAAAAGTTAAAGTCGTTGCTGTCACGTGCTTGGGGTTCATCTTTTAATCATTTTTCCCAATTTTCAACTGCACTGCAGCCACTTTTCATCTTTGAATAGGTACTCTCAACTATTTTACATTTCTAAGAGGATTTTCTACCTTATGTACCGGTACACTGTATGTTTACAAAAGATAAAAATATCATGGGAGTGTAGTCTACGAAATATACTTAACATATAACACAAAAGAGAAAGGGAGAGCCTAGTCAATTCCCATGAGCTTAGTTACTTTTAGGCATGTCAAAGTTTTCTTCATTTCCTTCTGCTTCCTGTTAAGTAACTGCAACAACTTATTCCCATGAAAAAAAACGTAATAGAATTTTTCTAAACCCCTCAGCCGAACGAACGTTGTTATTCCACAAAGGCATAACGGTACTACTACACTACCTAACCTACCTAAAAACCGTGCAGATATTTCCATCTTGCTTGTTACTTCACTCTAGTCATATATTATGTAAATATTTGTTGTGGAAAGCTCCTGTCTGCTGTGTTTTTGTGTAGCTTTACTGTAAAGGTAACTCGCTTTTCGACAATATGACAAAGTGCTATATTTAGAAATAGGATTGCCTTTGTCCAAAGAATACAATGTTGGATGAATAAATGCCAGAGGAAACCACAGATGTTCACTGTGTTATGTCGCAATAGTATTTTTGCTCAACCTCCTTTTAGCAATAAATGAATGACCATGATACTTCAAGAAAATTGCTACTTTTCTGGTGAAGCTGACGATTACTGAAGTATGAGCATCTTAATAAATAAGAATACTTTGTAGGAAAGGGCTTGCAAATTCTTTAAAGTTACATGTTTACATTATGGTTAGGCAAGCCTTTTCAAATGAAATGACCTATTTGCATTTCAGCATTTGGTTTATATTCAAAGACACAACACAACATTTGCATGAAACGATGTTATTTTGAGATGTCATGGTATATAATTCCCGGAAAAACAATTGACAATGTTTAGCACTACAACGAAAAATTACAAGCACTAGTGTTAATCTGATGTAGAATATTTTACAAGAAAAAGTGTATTTCCGACGACGGAAGTGCTTCAGGGATTTGCTATCCGTTGTACTGACCGTTATATCATTTCGTTTGTATAATGCATCCTGTCTTGACTTCTAGGGATTCAGAATATACTCGTTCTGCGTAAATTGCCAGTCGCCGGTTTCTTTTTGAGGCGATGAAATATTTATTATTCATGCACAAGTAATTTGTGCGGAAATGAGGAAAACGTATCACAAAGTGTACGTCTTGTCGTCCAATTTTCTTAAGACTGCTGTGCTTTTTTGTCGTATCGTTTAGCTTGCCAAGCAGAGCGCTTTAACTCCTTGGAAAACTTTTCTCGCATCAAAACAAAAAAAACTTAGGCGAAGCAGTATTGATGCGGCTCTGAACTGAATGGGTTGAAAGCAATCATTGTGGAATTACTCCGTGTGGCGTGGCTAGACATTTTCCTCTGGAGAGTAATGGAGCAAACTCGATTGTGCGACAAAACAAACCTTTTGCCAGGACTGATGTTTCTCTCTGATGCTCTGAGCTGTCTGTGCTAAAAGTAAGCACTAACAAGAAGAACAAAATATTTTTTGCTTCACTTTTTTATATTCATTCAAAGAAAAGCATTTCAACAAGTCAAACGTTTGCTGAAAATTTTATCTTCTTGCAGGTTTTTATGTATGACTGTATGCTGTCTTGCACATAAACTTAAAGTTCACTGAAGATCGGGATACAGAACGAAGAAACTCAAGTATTTCCTTTGTTGTCAGTCTTGTTTTTGTATGTACATCTTATTTTCAAATAATAAACATGTACATGTTTATGCGTTTATTTACCCTGACTTTTCATCCATTGTATTATGTAGAAATATACAGCGAAGAATTCCTCGTGGTTTCATCCGCGACAAATGTAAATGGAAAGAAATAAGTCACCCAACATTTGTTTTGCACAAATCATGGTATGTTTTGTTTTGTGTATTCCACTTATCGCATGTTTATATTTCTTGGCATTAAAACCACATGAACTGTTGTTGTCTTGTGTTTTGTACACGCATGCATACAGACAGACCCAATCAACAAGATCTAATATGTTGTTCTAAAAAGTTTCAAATGAAAATCAAAACAATAATGTTTAAATATACTCTTCTTGTACTCCACGCGTATACGGACTTCATACTGAAATTAAACTACACTTTTGTTAAAATCTTACAATTTTTCGTCCCATACACATCACACGATTAAACAGCTACTATTACTATTATGATTGCTTGAAAGATAGAATAACAAAATACACTGGAATATTATAATCTAAAGCCTCATAATGTTAAGATTAAGATGCCTTCCAAACTTTGACCTTTGACAGATCAATCGAGCTGTCAGCTTGTCAAAGATGTCATAACATCTTATCCCTCTCACGTCTCCAGAGTGTTTATCACTTTTTGGTTAACTACACATGCTCGTTTTAGTTCATTGACTACGGTAACATGTGGCATATTTTTTCCATTTTAGACACCAGACAAATCTCTCTCTTCATCAGATTAAATTTTATTTGAAATGAAGAATACTACACATTGTGGTCGCTTTCAGGGCTGTAGTTGAAGTCTGCATCTTCAACGTGTAAGGTTCTGATTGTCGTTGACCCTTGATTACTTTATAAATAATTTCGTGGGTAAAAGCTATGGTTCATACAAAATGAACATCATTACTAATGATTCATTAGTAAGTGTGCCTTTAATTTTAAGAGAGTGATTTTTAAAAAGTTGCTCAACTACTACAAATCTACTATTTTTATATATGCTGTAAAAATAGGTACATGTTACATTTATTTCTGGTGTTAATACAGCATAACAAGCAGTACCAAGTATAGTAATTCTTATTACTGTTTATTTTTAAAATCACGTATTTTTAAGAACACTTGTCAAGTCAATTGTCACTGTCACGAAAAGAAAATTAACGTGACACGTCAATGTCATGAGAAGCAAAAGAGTTGTCAACCTAATACTGTCAATTTCGTGCAGCATGTCTTGTTTTAAACATTTTCCTTGAACTTCGTTCGTTCTCAACCCATTTTGACTATAAGAAAATGATTACTTGTTTTACTCAACTTCCGAATCCACCTTGACATGTATTACTTTTTATATCCCAGCCTTCCTTGCATTTGCATTCCTTTTGACTCTTACTCTAAGTCACCTTTCCTTACACTTTTTTCGTACCTTTAAAATGCAGCTTGCATGTCGTTACATCTCTTATCATTACAGATACGCTAAGTACAAGAAATATGTAACTCAGAAAGCTTTTGGCAACTCACGCACTGTGTTTACGTTTTCTGACAAGGGGGAGGTTCGTTTCTTTTTTAATGCGTTTCTCCACTTTTTGTCGGAACAAACCCATTACATCAGCGAACATGCATAATAATCATCGTAATGCACTTCACACTACACCACTCCCTCTTCATCTTTTCTGACGGAAAAAGTATTATATACTAGCACTATATCCATAAAAAGCAGGAGAGAAAGTTAGACCTCCCTGGCATTTTCTTTGAAGTGAGAGTTCCAGGTAGTACAACACCCAACACAAACAGCAACCTTAGTTTTTAGCAGTATACTTTCAGTACAACCTATTGATTTCGGTCGTTCAGTCCGTAGATGAACGTCCGTCCTGCCCGCAGTTTGGTGTCTTATTTGAGAGCGTGACACCTATGGAGTGATACCAAGTACAGACGGAAGATATTTTTTCTTCGTTTTATGGAACACTAAAATTGCAAATCATGTACATCCAGGGGAGGAGGGGCTGCAAATGCGTGACTTACATACAGTGGCACACCCAGGACGGAGGCTGGGAGGGGCAAATGCACTTTTTTTATCTTGTTTTATATATCTCTTCTTCCATTTTTAATGTAAATTTTCAAGTCCAGGGGGGGGTGGTCAAATGATCCCTTGCTCCCTGGGTACGCCACTGCCTACTTAAGATCACAAAGGGTAAAAAAATGTGTGTCCCTTTAGTGTTCTACGAAAACTTTTCGTGTAGAATTTAAATTTCATGTCACCTAACAAGCGTTTCCTTGTGGTACAAAAAGAGAAATTGACATTTTCTGTGATATTTGACTACTGATATTAAAGTGTGTGGTATGAATTAAGGTTCAACTGTTTGTCAGATATTGGGGTTATCATTCGTAGTAATGCTTAGTACTACCTATTTGCTGTCTACACTATAATTGTTTGGAATTTGTACATCTAATATTTTGTAGAAGTGACAAGTGACATTTTAGCTCACCATTTGAGAATAAGCATTGAAGATTTACTTGTTATGTATAATTTATTGTCGGCATAAAAATTGTTGGTGGTACCCCGCGGTGAGTGCTGACGGGGAAAGCTTAATGGAATACAACATACGCTCTACGTAACTCCCACCTCTTTCAGGTTAACAAGCGCATTTGTGAGTTACAATTTTCACGTTTAATTTTTTACTTCACGTCACGCGCTGGTATGCATATTTCAATTTCTTCAATACGTTTGGTAAACATTTAAAAAAAATAATAATTTTACTATTTAAAATTATGATTTTGTTAGCTAAATTGTAAAACAATCTTCGTATATCTCCATCTACTTATATGATTGTTGTCCGTTGATTTGAGAATAGTATCCGGAGGTTGCTAAACTCTGATTCCCACCACTGCGTAATTCTTGATCATCTTGATCTCTTAATCAATCGTAATAGAAGAAGCTTAAAACAAAAAAGTATTATATTTGCATTCCATATCATTCATCTAATCCTTGCATTTTAACAGCTATCCCTTTTGTTGAAACATGCAGATAAGCATGAATGTACAGCATAGAGACACGTCAAGTATTTCCATGAAATAGATAAAAAAACATTCTGGAAGAAAAAAGTGGAGAGAAGACTGATAACGAAATGATCTTGATATTTGGTAGACAACTATTAATACACCTGCACTGTCTGCATTCTGTGAGATTAAGGACAAGACATCAATTATCCAATGCATATTATGCTGAACATCGTATAATAAATCTGCCATTCGATACTATGTTCACGCTCACGAACAATGTATAGCAGAATTGGTGGGTTAGTACATGAAGGGCCAGCAATAAGTATGAAACGAAAGATAACTATTTTCAGACATTTATTCTTGGCATGAAATGCAAAAGAAAAGGAGATTATATTTCAGCCGGAGTTTAGCTTAAAAGTTGTTGATTAGAAAACCAGTAGATTCTCAGAATTATCTATTAGTTTCTACTTTCTTGCCTTCAGTCAGTTGTATATGTTCGTGAACATCCTCAAAATTTACGTGATCGTCACAGGTGGGAGCCTAAAATTGTCTATGCAAAATTCAATTTTGGCATGCTGAATTCAGCAATAATAACTAATAGTTATTATATATATGGTATGTATGTACATGATGCAAGCTGTTGTTGATGCTGCAATTCTATTTTCAAGAAATGATCTCGTAAGTATCATTGTTGCTGGTTTGTAAATTTCTAATTACTTAGCTGCACAATGTATGCTTGATATGCATTCACATTGCATCAAAAACACAAAAGTAATAGCACAATAATAGCAGAAACTGTACCGTGGAAATTTGCTTCAATAAATTCCCAAGTTCCACGTACTGTACTCCTCTCCATCTCCCCTTGTTTATCTCACACTCTTAGTCACAACCGCAAAATGTTTGACAGAGGGATCCTCGTTTCCTTTAATTTCCTTGCCGCTCTGTGTTGTCCTGTACATATTGCATATTGCATTGCATAACCCAACACAAGCTTCTGTTTAACACCTCAAATTTCAAAGCCGACTGAACAACATTCAACAACTCGTATCCATCTAATTGTAAGTAACATAATGTTTCCACTGGTGCTGGTGTGTATACACTTTTTTTTACTTCATTAGGATCTTTCTCGTGTACCAGGTGCTGGTTAGTGCGTACTAAGATAATACAGATTTGATATATGAAATCTAGAAAATCAAGATACATATGTCACCTTTCCTCTCTTTTCATTACATCAACGAAATGCTTTACTATATACAACGCGAAGTACTTGATACAATTCCCCCTGCCGCTACCATCCACGGCGTGGGGAGAACTGTATGAAAAGCATAAAAAAAATTCTTTTCGTGCAGCAAAGCGCATTTTGCTTTCTTGTGGGACTAAAATCTCATTTCAGTTTCCCAAAATTTAATGCACCATGAAGAATGCAGGGTGCAATTGCAACATCAACAAACCATTTATGCTTTCTAAACCCATTCATTCCTATTTTGTCATTGGGTATACCTTTGGCTTATAGGTACGTTAGGAGTGGTGTAATCCAACTTTGTGGTAGTTGTTTATAAAGGTGTCTTTATACAGATTGTGCCCCAACGTGCATAAATCAATGTTGTGTGCATCGTCGAAAGTCGGAAGTAAGACGAAGGTGGAAAGTTGAACTTTTGTTACTTCTATTCAGGCCATAAATATAAAAAGTAAAAATGGTTGTTGCATCAAATAACATGTTGTACACAACAGCCATTTCAATAGCCCGAGACTCCCAAAAGCAAACTATATAGGCAAACTAAAAGTATGGCGTGAAGGGAAAGAAAAACAAAGATATATATTTTATTTTCATTTTTTGTGACTTTTCAGATTCAGATTACTTTCTTGAACCTTTCTCCGCTTTGCTCATCTTCCTCCCATTCCTCATTTTTATGAGAAAAACGTCACACCACTAAAAGCAGTCGGTGCCATAAAATGGGAGAAATGATGATAGTGAAATGACTATTCTCTCTGCTCTTATTGAGGAAAACTTGTAATTTTGTGACACCAAAGTATAATTTGACTGCACGTCTGTTTGAAGCACAGTGCGATGATGATACAATTTATGTGACGGGGCAATAGGAAATGTATTTTACCCGTTTCAATGTACAATGGTATCAAAGAGAGTTGTTTAACGAACATTCCATACGAATTGAAACCATACATTTGAGACCATTAACACTGCTATTAAAGCTGGATTTTCCCATTACTCTAACAGCTTTCTCAGTAAAAGTTTTTTCATTGCAAAAGTGTTCAAGCATAATCCTAAATTTAACCACGTTCCTGGGTATCATCGAAAGGATTGCGCTTTCAAGGGTGCTGTTAGTGAATGAAGGATTGATGCTCAAGGTTGTGGGTATTTAAGCATGAAATAAAAAAAATCCGAATTACATGCCTTTAAAAGGTGTTTGGGAAGTTTTAAGGACGCATATTCTTCCTGTGTGATCAAAAATTTCAGACCACTTGACTAATGGTAAAAGAGAATAAGAGAAACCAACTCCACTTTCTACATTAATACGTGACATAAAAGAAAGACGGAGTATTATCTATCACCCATTTATTAAAACAGTACGTACGAAAGTACGCACGTATATATATCATCCATTTTGTTCATTAAAAACTTTCTCATGCCCATTATGAGTAATAAAATCATATACGATTTTTTATGGTGTGAAAAGTGCAATGCAATATAGAACCAAAAAATCTTACACACGTCCATGTGCCGTAATAAAAGAAAGAAACAAAATGACTTAAAGTACGTGAGTGGTGAGAAGAAACGTGTCATGTTCGTCCATTAAGCATTTCGCTTACGAAAATGGAAAAGGAGTTGCACAGTTTGCAAATAAGCAAAACAAAAGGAAAATCGGAATTGTTTTCGGGCTTTATTGGGTTACGCATTCCATTGTGTATACTAACTGTTAACGTAACGTATTGTTTCAAGTATTCCCTTTTTACCTCTTGCGTTTTTGGAGAAAAGTTTCTTATTGAATTCATTCTGTGTTGTGTGCGTGTTTAGACAAGTCCAGACACCAAGTTCCATAAGAAAGAAATTCACGTGCAAGTATAGTATGTCATTGTCTCCATCTTTGTAATTTTCCGAAATTACATTTCTACGTATGACATAGTCAAAAATAAAGTGAAATTTCAGTCCACCATCGGGGCCACAACGTTGATTAAATCGTTTGGAAAACCGTTCCAACCTGGGTTTCTTTTCTTCCATGAACAACCAATGATTGTAATCAAGAAGATAATATGCTTTTCTATCGTGTAGGCAAGCAATCTTCTTGGTAAAAATACAATCATGACAAGGCGTTGTACGGAATGATAGTGTGCTGCCAGCGGCAAGGGTTGAGTTTTTATAATCATTTTTATTGCTCCCCTTCAAACACAAATTATATGGCGTAACGTATGCTATCTATACGGGTGTTTGTTGATATAAGTATCGGCATTCATCATCACTTTTTAAAGTAAAATATGAAAGATCGTACCATTTGCCAGAACTTTTGATTCTAAGTCAAACATGTTACAATGTATGAGCAATGAGCATATTTATATGCTTACCAAGGACACGTTTGGATAGTATTAGTATTAGATAAACGTATAAAATGGAATATGGACCAGGATAAAACCATGCGTCTATATGTTTATGCAAGTTCGTTCCCATATAGTGCTTATGTGTGTTTACGGCATCAATTTATTCAAAAATCACCATACGAGTTTGGGGTGAAAGGACAACAAATGATTTTAGCCATGAACGGTCAGGTCTAAATAAGGGGTTGGCAAGAATTTTGTGTGTACAGGATCCGGGTATATGAACCTATGATTTATAGTTTTAATAGTGCTGGTTTATATTAACATTAATCAGGGACAAGACATATTACACCTGGAAGTATTCTTGATGCTATGCAAAATGAAATCGTATATACCTCAATATAAAAATCCAAATCCACTGCATTTGTAAATCAGCATCATGTCAAAACTTAAACGTGTATATTTTATTTATACACGCGTATTCATCTTCTTCATTTAATTAATATTATGTAAAATATTTATCGCAAGTTCATTGCTAGCCGCTCAAAAACGATTTGCTTTCTTCTAAATAGTACTAGTACCACGAAAAGCTCTTGATGGAGTATTAGTAATGATTCAGTATTTTAAATATTTTTTCGCTCAATACTCTATCAGTCATTGCATTGTGGCAGGTACACGTGCAAGTCATTTTGATGGAGACGGATGTGTGTTGTAAAATGAGCTGAACAAAATCTAATCATGCAATAATGGCACTGAAAACAAAATTGTGCTGCTGATTGCTTTTATCTATATACGCCCACTCCAAGATCTGAAAGGTACAGAGAAGATTGAGATGATGCCCACAATCTATATCGATAGCGCTTGCCAGTTTACAAGTATGTCCACGCCCGCTCCATCTTATCTTTGCCACTCCCAAAAAGGATTTTGACACAAAACGAATCTTTTATTGTCATCATGTAAATAAACACCAAAGTTTTACAGCGAATTACTTCCAGAATATATGAAAATGGGTGGAAACACCCCACATTACCATTAGACTTGATTTTATTATATCGCTAATGATCAAGTTTACTTCAAATATTTTCTCCATTACCTCATAAATAGTGTAAACATTGGACATGGACATGGAAAAAGTGAAATCGGACTGGAAATGAGAACACCAGCAGTGATAAAAAATGCTTTTGCAATTATTACACTATCAATACAATGTGCAATAACTGAAAGTGTTATGGCCGAACATGTTCAGGATTTTCATTGCTTCATTTTGATAAAACCCCAGTGAGAAGACCACCCAAAATCCATACCAGCAAAAAACATGGACGGATGGATTAGATCCGACCATTTAGTTGCGAAGGTAGCTTGATGAATGCTGGAGAAGGAATAATACGGAATACGCAAACATATCAGTGAGCATACCATAACTCTACAATTTAAAATACTCTATCCCTACAGCGCAGCGGGATTGGTAGTAGGAGTTTAACTATATGGACCTATATGTATAATTAAATTAAAAACTAGAACACCATGGATAAAATAAGTAGTCAAAACCTGATACAGACTGAATATAGAATATCTGCGGTGCGGTGAGAACCCATAGACTTATAGTAATAGAAAAGTTCTAGGATAGTTCAAAATTCTTGTCTAGCGAGCGACTGACATTCATGACCCTGGTCGTGGATGGTGTTGTATTCCATACGTTTGACTTGTACTTGTCCTTAGGAATAACAAAACAACGTAGAAATGCTATCCAGTATATGTAAAGATGTAATAAGAGTATGTAGTCGGTAGATGCAATAATGGATTTTGCATAAAGAATAACAATGATTATCTGCTTCTTGTAGATAAAAATGTGGATATAAAATTACTTCCAAAATATCAGAAAAACCTCAAACCCAAGAACTCAACTAAATACTATCTCTAACATGGCCAGCAGCGTCAGTGAAATGGCAAGAGACATCCAGCGGAATGTTTATAAAATCCCGCAAGACGTATCTTTGGAACAACAAGAAAAACTGCTGGAGCAGGTAACTATCATGCAAGGTACTCATGTATAGTGTTTTACTGTTATGGTAGTTCGTATATTATTAACGATATTGTCATTTCAAATTGAGGTGGTTTATCTAAGGTAGTATTTGGGAGTATTCGGACAGTCAACCATGGTTCCTGATTGGCCTCCACAAGAACAATCCCACAGCCACCAGGGAAGCATTAGAGTCATTGATGAAATTTCATCCGATAATTGAAGATAACAAGCCACAACAACCAAGGCGGGGTACAGTAACCCTCTCAGACGGTGTTGAGGGATCTCATTTCTCTGACTCCGAAGACCACAAAGTAGACGTCTCAAATGCAGAGGTAGTAGTAGTGCATAATGTGGAGTTTGAATCGCAAAATCACCGAACTGCAAGCAGCGCTGCGGAAGAATTGTACACACACTATCAAGCTAAATTTGGGTTCAATAAGGAAATGAAAATTGTGATAAAGAAAACGGTCGAGCTAATCAGTGACATGAGCAAATCTTCTGAATTAGTTTTCCATGCCGTACGAGCGTGCGCTCGATTTTTAACATATCCAACGCCATCTGTTCCTTCCGACAACTTTGTATTTGGACATCTTAAAGGCTGGATTTGGTTGATTCACAAAGGACTATCTCACTTTAGTCATGATCAGACAGATAGGAAAGCTTTGGACTGGAGTCTTAAAACGTTTCGTAAGGAAATGAGTTTGCTCGCTAAAGAAGCGAACGGTTGCATAACGGAACTCAGTGGTTACGTTAATGATTTGAGAAAACTTAACGTGACTATTAAGAAGGAAGCCAAGCTATTGAAAAAACACAAACATGTTTGGGCAGCTCAAATGGACAAATATTTTCGTTATGTGGATGAGGTGAAAGCAAAGCGGCAAGTACTCATAGACACTCGAGAAGACCGATTTTTTCCCACAGACTGGATTTTCGAGCCACATCCATCGCAGACAAAGATGCAATGGGATTTTTTTCATTTTCAATGGGTCAACTTAAAGCGGGACTGGATCGATTGTGAATTTGAAGTGAGGTCGGATTACTCCTTACATTGGACTGCGTATAGCTCATTCACTCCTAAACACCAAACCGAAATCATTGTGCATTTAATTCAGCATGTGAAAGCTATACTGGAAGAGTGTCACCGATTTCACAGGATCAACATGCATCTTAGCTTTGACTCTCATGAAGTAAAATTTCTCAAGTTTGCAGTGGAGGAAATTGTTAAGCTTAAAAGATACCACGACGCAGTAGATTTTATTACCGGTATTACAAAAAAACTTTTTGAAGACATGGCAGTCCTTGAAAAAATTTTTGATGAGTACTTGAGTCATTTTGAATGGATCACGACAATGATTGAACCCTGCTATAGAACGATGAACAGATGGCTGGCGGACGACCTTATTCTTCCATTAGAATTCTCGGCCAGAATACGTCGCCGGCGAAGGTGGTTTTTCCAGTGTAATTGCTTAGGTAGTAAGAAAACATTCTTGGAAATGTTTGAAGAGCCCTTGCGGATGGTGCTACTAAGATCGCCCATTTCTATATCTCAGCTTCAAAACTTTTTCCCATCTGAAACACGACTGTCGGATAACCTTCCTCCGTCTGCTTTAATAAACGCTTACGGAACGTCTGGAGCTTATTTGTCTAGTATATTTGACGCTGGTTTAGGCCGAGAACAACCTCTACCTATACACCACCCACTGCCGAAATATAAAAGGAAACAAGAGCAAAAGTTTAATATATTTGACATACACAGGCTCACAGATTTGACTAATGCATGTATCATTCCCATTGTTCGAGAAGGCATGGAGGCGATAAAAAATAATGAAGACATTGACACTGAAAAATTTTTGGTGGTGGTAGAAGAAATCCAGCGGTTTCTGGCAGTATTTTCAAGTATATATGGTTTCATGATGGTGGACCTCAAGGATAAATTGGAGATATTGGAATCGCTTATGTACAGCAATTTACCTGAACACTACGGCAGTTTGGAAAACTTCATTGTTTACGAAACCTCGAAGCAAATGGAATCATTTGAAAAATCAGGCATAAGAGCGTTTAGTCATTTACTCAAGATATTTCAATTTGTCGTATATTTCTTGGAAAAAACAAATGCTCTGGAAGATAATGACATGACGTATTACTCCTCAAAGGCAACGTACTACAAAAGCTACGGCAAATTACAGAGTTGGATTTATCAGAAAGCGGCAACTTTCTCCATGTACAGCCTGCCGTCGAAAGCCGACATGTTTGGTTCTCTTTTCGTCGAGACCGGAAAAAGTGAAATTGATAACATTATTCAAAATTTTGTAAAAAGCGGCAACAAACTTGTAGAGATTAGTGAAAATATTTATAAAAATTACAACATAACAAATCTTTTGTGAGATGCAATTCTAAATATCAACTCTGGCCGTTACTTTATCATCCTTGTTAATATGTACGTGCCAACGTGCGTACTGACGATAAAAACAGTTCAGTTCAGGTTTAGAAACATATTCATGTACATAGAACTACATGGAAAGCTATGGCGGAGAAGCTCCATCTTCATTTTCGGTGTGGAACATTTCCTTATTTCCGAACAAAAACCGTTCTTTCGTTCAGTTTCCGGAAATCTCAGTTTCCAGCCTTCTCAACGGTATTTCAAGTTTCAGTAGCAAGAGGGAACTGGTAAGCTATTTTGTTTTTTAAATCTTCTAAATGCATAGTGCAGTGCAGTACCTTAAAACTAACCACGACCACGGAATTCATATATATTGTGAAAATAGTTTCCCAAATAGTCTACCACCACCATTACTATGTGCATAATACCAATGGTACACGGTATTTTCAGTTTGCAGTCATTTTTATTTTCTTATGCACCAGACATATCTGCATACGATATATATTTTATGAATCGAAAACCCTAAATGTTTAATTTATGTGAACTTACCAGACTGAACATAAGTAAGTACAAGGGGCAAGTCATCATCAGTTAATAGATAAAAAGGTTATACAGACAATTGAAAGTCATTATTACGCAGTTGAATACTTTTTGAAAGAGCACTAATTCGACTTATACCTAAATATATCTGATGACAACACGACTCATTACAACGA
>JAHZNE010005024.1:0-12070 GCA_027744055.1 Callyntrura sp. NNG-2020
TGCTGAAGCACTTAGAGGCGTCTGATGTCTGATTTCTATATATATTTGACACATTCTACATTTGATGCGTGGAAGAGAAATCCCGTATTCTTACAAAATTTTATGAGGCGAGCTCCGTAGACGGTGCAGCAAATTACACCGCCCAGCCTTTCCAACAATTATAATAAATAGGGTTGGTACCCTGTCGCTTCTTATTTGATATCAGTAACATGTCAGCGTGTTTCCGTCACATTAAGCACCTACGTTTCGTGGATTATTTGAGTTTCACAAATAAAAACAACTTTTATGTTGTGTTAGTGAGACATCAATGTTTTGCTCAGTAGCGACCACGACCTGTTTTGGAATAATTATGACTTCTTCAGGTGGTCTCCATGAAGACAAGTTCGTTTATATTGTTTTGTTCAAAGCTATTGCTGCAACCTAATATGCCGTTGGGCAATGGAACTGCTGATAGCTTTGTGGAATGATGCCGTAGATGGACACCACAGGGTCTGCAGTATGTTAAACGCGAAGCCTCATGAACGAATAGACATTTAAAAATTCGTTTCTATCACTACTTTGAAGGTCAACTATACATATGAACATCCTATTTTGTACCACGTGACGCCACCAGAAGAGGTTTTACTTGATGGTCACTTTTCCTAAGCTTTATGGGCCATTCCTCAAACTTGGCAAATAAGTAGACATATATAGGACAAATTTAATTGTATACATTTCGACAACTTCACAGTTGCTCCAACCGAGGCCATACACTCTCTAAATCTTCAACATGGCAAGCGTAAAATCTCGTGACGGAAAATATGCTATGAAATTGTGTACAACTTACATTTCACTATATGAGCCTGTAAATGTCACTACATATATTCCAAGCTTAAGTAATGGTCCACAAGGCTTAGAAAAGGTTACCTTCAGGTAAAACCTCTTCCAATGACGTTACATGGCAAAAAATAGGATGTTAATATGTATGGATGATCTTCCATCTCCTTCATGAGATTTTACGCTTACAATATTTAAGATCCTTTGGTGATCAGCGATGCCCCTATTCAACGGAGCAATTGGTACCACTGGATTCAGGGCAAAAAACTGCATATAATAAATCCCAACATCAGGCTATTCCGGAGGTGACAAACAAAGTAGTTTACTTGTAAATCTACATACATGTAATCCAATTTTTAGCATTGTTACAAGTAAAAGCATCACTATCTTATTGTTATATCAATTGTTTATACAAGTTCTCTACATTTTGTAAACTGCTGAAAAACTGTATTATTATTTAATGTAAATTTGTAGTACTTTGCTTTTATCATTGATTTACGCTTTGATTATCTATTTAACCACAGCAGTAGTTACGAAACACATGGAACGATTATTTGTCGAATTTGTAAGCAGCAATTAAGTATTTTTACATAAAGCTAATTTCCTCATGAACCCATTTATTAAAAAAATAGGTATAACACAAATTGCATTAAATATTCAATATTTAAATTTGATTTGACAATAATAGTTTCGGTGCTGTTAGAAATATTTATTACACTGTAATACTTCTCATTTGATTTAAATCATTCAACAAAGTATAAACGAAGAAAGTGTCTTATTGGCCAGCCCTTTAATTGTAGATCTGTAATAACGTTTACGGTTTTCACTATTTCCAATGTATTATTGTTTGTTTGTCTTACTGTGTAATATTCATTATGTGCGTTATTACTGTTTTTGCCACCACCTTTCCCTTGTTCCTCACATTGTACCTTTTGACATGTAGCTGCCAACAGCAACTATAAAACTACAATTTTTTATTTAATAATTTTAATTGGGCATTTTCAAATGTAAAAACTGATCTCTACTGATTGTCTGATGAAGCAATTCTTATGCGAAACGCGTTGCGATAAATAAAAAGGACATATATAAGATTAAACGTTGTGTACCACTTGGTAGTTTTATTTTTAATTTTTCCATCAATAACTTCTACAGAATTAGTCGTGCAGTTACATGAACAGTGTCAGTGACGTGTTCTTATACTACACGTGTGGTTTGAGTTATACGGTTTAAGAAAAAACAGTTTAAGAAATGACTATAACGTACCTATTTGTATTTCCGCACATAGGTTTTGAAACAGATTCCATACAAGGGGATTGCAATTACTCTTATCGCTGTATCAGTGTAAATTCATATAATTTATTATGGTATACCGCATGGAGAAACAAATACTGCTACACGAACACTGCTTGGCAGCTCAGAGAGCTGAAAGCAGTGCGAGATCACAGCATCCTGTCGTACTCGTATGAAATGTTTTCGCTTCCAAGTATTCTTGGGCTACTTGGTAATTCTCGTACTACTTACTTTTACGCGTCTCCAATTCCAACTATATGACCATGTGTCAATTATGTGTTGCATAAATTACGTTTCATTTTTCTTGGAATATTATAATGATTTGTTACCATAACATTTCTTCATTATCTTCCGAATTTAAGGTGAATTCTCAGTGAACTTGGAGGGTGTTTGAGACTCTGTCAGTCAGCTATTACCATGTATAAGTACGCAGAAAAGAAGGACATCATTTTGAATTATATTTCTCTGAAATACATTTCACTTCTTTTAAAGAGCATGTCAGATCACGAAGTTCATATGAATACTATATAACTCAACAAGTGATGGACATGTAATGCAATAAATTTATTTTAGCAATTAATGGGAATTAGAATACAATTTTATTTTGGCATGATCACCAATAAATTACAAATCGTATCACACATTCGAACTCCACAAATATGATTTAGCTGGAGTTAGTAAAGAAATATATTTTAGTGGTCAAGAACTTAAATCCCGCAACAAACAAATAAAATAATATAAATATAAAGTCATACAGAAGTGAGTCATCCTATGGAGTGATCCCAAATGCTTAAAATTAATATCATTCTCTTTCTTTCTTAAAACCGCGTAGTTAATAAGCATAGCGTACGTGGTTGCACTTGCTAAATAGTAAACCACAAACGGAAACAAAAGAGTTGCAAACACTCTGCACAGCAGCTCACAGAACTTTTGATAGCCCCTGTACCATGGACTTCTGAAACAAACTAATGAAGACATTTATCCTCCTCGCTATCTGGTACACAAACACTACGTTGTAATCATTAAATCATTTATATTTATACGTTAAATTTTGCTGTCCCTGATATAACGTTGGACTACACTTGTTACAAAATACGCTCAGCACTCATACAAAGGCCAATACATAATAATTTTGTGTATACGACGTGCAACCACATCCTATGGCTCGGCTGAAAAGTTTTATATCAGCTACTGGCTGTGTAACTAACTCAAAATAGTCTTACGAGATTTCCAAAGAATTTTAAAGTATATCATTGCCCAAGACCTTACCCAGGCATTCGCGGACGATATGGCAGTTGGAAAAGACCGTTAACGGTTTAGACAATATGTTATGCTATTTGATTTGCCGAAGCACCTAAACTCTTTGACTGAAAAGTTCCACGATCGCCTAATTATTTTCATAATTAAGGCACTTTAAGAGAATGATTAATAAGTGTTAAACCGAAAATTTAAAGGTCCATAAATAACGTCAGTCCAGTGGTATGGACCCACCCACCCAGGATCGTAATTACACGCTGATTTTTACATCCGACATCCTAGAATCTTGAAACTTAGCTTAAAACTCAAGCAAAAAATTAGTTTTTGGATTTTTAAAATTTCATCAAATACCGGAGATATGAGCGTTACAAAATTAATGCAAACATATACTTTAAATTGTTTGTTTATACATAAGTTGTGTGTTATGTAGATCCAATCTTGTAACCATCATATCTCCGGTCTTTGATGGAATTTCAAAAATCCAAAAACAACTGTTGTTTCCTAATTCTTTGCCTGATTTTTTATGACGAGTTTCAAGTTTTTAGGATCACGTATGTAAGCACCAGCGTGTATTTACGGTCCATGGTTATTCGGTCCGTAACGCCGCACTGGTTCTATTTTTGGGTCTAAACATTTTTGTGTTATCATTAGCCAATCTCCAAAGGTGCCTTAGTTTTGATAATAATTACGCAGTGGTAATTTGATAATAATTACAAATTTATGTATATACTTGCTCCTCATTATTTTTTTGCTTTTTAAGTAGCTCACGTAAAACTGTTTAGTCAGTTCACAGAATGTGGTGGTGTGTCGGGTACTCACAATTATTTTATGTTGGCCTTGGCCTTGGTTGATGATCAATGATTCAGGTAACGATGGTAACGGATTTAAGTCCATCTTTGCTTAAAAAAATTTAAATAGTAGTCATTTACTTCAGTGGAAATGAAACAAAGTTTCTGTAGGGAAAGAGCTTTGTTGCCGGTAAAAAGAAGGTTTTACTATGAAAAACTTGAACAATACGTAATTTGCCACTACAAGATGATTGTAAACCGTTGAATACTATCGTAATCGTTGATTTTACCGTTTTTATTAGTAAATATTGTATATTTCGAATTTTTTTCTTGCATATTTTAAAGCTTTGACTTTAAGTGGGGAGAATTTCTTCAAACCATGTTTTATTTGGGCTGGGGTATCGATAAGCTGCAAATGTCTGGCGCATGAAGCACTACATACCTTGGTGTACTTCGTTATAATACAGCAGATTTTTGTTGTCACATCGTACCCCTACTACGGCCAGGATGGTGAAGCCCTTTTTTCATGACGATTTCCCATCGGTTTGATTTACACCACAGAAAGACAATGATATTAGTGAACACGTGTTAGATCATCGTAGTTGTTTCCTGTCATACTAGAACAAAATCGATTTAATGAACCACCTTGGTGGAGTGTAAGGAGCCCATATTGATTTTTGGTACCCCATTTACATGTAAAGCTTAAAAATTGCAAGGCACCGGGGTATGACCACATGAATGAATTTACACACAACTTTAGCAGGATTTTAATCCGCACATGTCAATTGTATTATTTTTGCTTACTTCGGATTATTAAACGGGGACGTGTACCGGTGGTGCATACCATAATAGTACGTAATTTACAATATCATTTTTGTAGTCAAAATCAAACATAGAATTTATGCCGTGCTTCTTTCAGCTAAATCCACTATCTGAACTGTACCATTATATTTAGTTGAAAGTCCAGTATCTCTGCTCTTATATTGTGGAAAGCAATATAATGAAACAACGATTTTAAGAGAGACTGTCCGGGGTTTTCTAATGAGTTCCATTTTTTAGGTTTTCAAAGGTTTGCTGTCTTTCATTGTCCCCCGCACTGGCAGGTTGTACTTGAATTTTATATAATTTTACTTGATTTGTAGTAAAATGTATGGGGGTCATTCTGTATGTAACGTCTTGTTGACTTTCGTCGTTTTCACATTTTTATTTGGGGACGTATCTTGACACTCGTACTAAAAAACTACTGTCGAAATTAAGTTGTTCTGTAAACAAATCTTCATCGTGCTCCACGGTAATGATAAAGATGAAATAAAAATCCAAAAAAGCATTTAGCATATCTTAGAAATGCCAGGATTCCGAATATCGTAATTTCATGTACCATATTATCACTTGTGTCAAGTTAATCTCATTTGAAAAAGTCTCCCCAATTAAAGTAAACGCTTTATGTATTGTATCTAGCCTCATACCACTGAAAGTTTTCAATCCGAAAAACATCCAGTTGTTTAGTTAATACGACAATAATTTTGTTTAGCTCTGTAAGCGCCAAACTGACATAAATTTGTTTTAATCGTCTATTCAGATTGAGGAAACGTTCTCGAACATTAATTCAAATTGCTTAAAATCGTCTTGTTCCTAATATGCCTGAAACTTTTATTAAATACCCAAGTATTTTATTAGTTTGTTTTTGTATAGAAATGTATTAGTAGTTCGTCATATTGGATATAGGGATGTTAAAGTACAAGTTGTGAATACAACGAAAACAAATTGGAGAGTCTACATAATAGTTAAGAATTAATCCATTAGATTTTATGGACGCTAACTGCAGGGGTAACAAATCAACTAATGGAGTTGGCCGTAATTAGAATTTATTAACAAGGATACTAACTATTTTTAATTGATTCAGTCGTTTGCAATTTTTCAACTTTACAAAGCCCTCTAAATAATATAAGGTTACTAAAGAGTTTATAATGGACATTAGTGCACACATACAACTAAATTTTAAAGCATCCATCTACTAAAATAGTTTGTCCATTAAGACGCTTAGTGACGTTAGCATTAATTTAAAGTTCGTTTATATGTAGCACATTGTAACTTAAAATTGTAGTTTTGAACACCAAATTATGTCAACGACAAAGATTACTTTTTACTACATCTTACAATATCTACAAGCAAACATTTAAATGATCGGAGAATTATATATGCGGTTAGCTTGTGGTGTGATTTTAGAAACATTTATTTGCAAATCACTAAATATATGTTACGTGTGGAAGTAATCTAACGATGTTTGATGACACTGTCGTTTACTTCTTTTGAGCTGAAACGTGGTTTTAGGATGCAGAAATTGATACATCTGAATAATACAAACGGTTTATCATACAGAACCTAGAAATTTTCTAACTTGTCAGTATGGCATGAATTGCCGTGTAAACGAGTATATTTTATATCATCTCAGTATATTTTCATTAATTATAGCAAATTAACTCAATACAATTGTGTAATTTACTTGTTTAAAAGCTGTTAACTGCATATTTAGCTGCATATTTTACGATTTTGTGGTGCATAATTGCAGACGTATTTTGTAATTTTTGCTGCATGTAATTCTAAAACCTAATCATCTCGTTGCTGCAGAACATGTGACCTAGAAAAGAAACGCTCGAAGAACATACTACAAGTTTTGCAACACTGGTTTGATGATTCATGCATTTGGTTTTGAGTGTGAGTTAGTTGGAATTTTAAATGGCTCAGATATTTCGTTATTTTTTAAAGTTATAACCCATAAATTCTCATAGTAATACCAATAGTAACAATTAAAAGGTGTTCTGTCTATTTCAAAGCTTTTCGTCCATTTTGAGACCTATGGGTCCTCCGTTTAAAACGTTCTCGCATGTTGCAAGTGCGACTGCTTGTCAATTCCATAGCAAGAGAATTTGAACGGCCAGGGTTATCGCTACATCCAGACACCTCAAAGGGGTAAGCTGTTCAACAAAGTTACTATTTCCGAACTTAATTTTTATTACATGACAGGATGTAGTAAACATCTTTTTCCATTTGGCGTTGAGTGATCCATTTAGTACAGTTCCACCTGCTGAGACTAAAAGCTTCCATTGCTTCATGCTGTCCAATGCTTTGTTAGCATTCGTTTGAACCACCACAATGCCTCCCAACAATATCAACAACACGAATAAACCGTCAATCAACGACATTGCCAGGGATGCCATCACGGCTATATTGCTGCCCCTGGCAATATTCCTTACCAGCATTGGCAGCGTAAAGACTACTACTACTATTGATGCGACCATGCATAGAAGTAAAATGTGACATTGGGCCAAGTTGCAAAGCGTTGCCTGCACCATGATTTCCCGGTACTTTACAGAATTTTGCTCGTCCTCGGCGGCGTTTCTGCTGCGTTTGAGTCCGTCACGGAACCTTTGGCAATAGCAAAATGCGCACATTAAACGTCAACTAACGCATCCCGCAATAGTTTACTATACCTTGTTATGTTGTCGTTAAACATCGTCATGGCAAGAACGCATAAGACGATTACTGCTACCGCTCCCCCATGCAAACCAAAAGTCCACGCCCATACATTCACCGATGCAACTATGACATAAATTATTGACGTAACGAGCACTTTGTTCCAATATGGAATGGTTTCCAAATAATTTGGAATCCCAATCATCTCATCACAACTTGGTAGCAAGAAGTATCCAATCAACGAGCACTTGCACGGATCTTGCCAATGAAGTGCAAACACAAAACCCAGCGGAAACGCCACAACGCTGAACATTGATAGCACAACAAATGCCAATGCCATTTTCTCCATATTTGTAATTCTCGACCGTTCCCTCTGCCAAGACGGGTATTCCCCGTGTAGTAATGAGTTTAAGAAATTACAGATGTCATATTGTCCCTTTTGAAGGCGGTGCAGAAATCCGGTGCAGCTGGTCAGCCCCAGGACCCCAAAGCAGCCTAAGATATTTTCCATCGATATGGTAGTGCGTGATTGTGGCGTTCCCTTTGATTTATACAAAAGTTGTAAAATTAGCACGGCATTCAAGAATTTGTAAAAAGAATTGAGGTGGGAAAAACGGGTGTTGCCAATCGAAGTTATTTTAAATGGAACGTCAGAAAAGTATGGTAGTTTTCCTACAACGTTCCCTTCCTTCTTTACGACGTGGTATTGTACTGGCGCGGTGGTGATAGGGGAAGCGTCAACAAAATTTGCTTGCTGTAAGACTGCTGCTATTAAGGTCGATTTCTGGACAATCTCTCCAGCCATGTTAGAAATTATATTTTAGGTAAGGTAACTGCCAAGAATGGGCATATGACAAAAGGAAAGAACTGTTTTGAAAACTCCGTGCACGTTTTTACATTTGGAAACCCTATCTTTACTTTCCTTTAATTTTAAAATAAAATTGTACGAAGCTTAGATATTACACAAATGTTTTCTTCATTTTAGCGGATCTACTGTAAACAACTAAACAGTAGTACTTCAACTGAATTTTCACAGCAATATAATACGGCATTAAAACAACAAGAATATTTACCTGTTGTCTTATTCTAGATAAATGTTTTAATAACTGAGAACGTTATTATTAGCGGAAGCCGACAGATTACAATAAACCCATCCCCAGGTTGTAATTACATGTGGTGGTAGAAACCATGTAATGCAAGATACTCATCAATATCGAATATTAATTCAATAAACAATATGGGAAGGTACAATTACTGTGTACTGATAAACGATCAGACCACTAATTAATTTCGAATTAATCAAAATATCAAATAGCTTGTCATCCCCAAGACGCTGATATTTGATGACGATTTGATGGTGTATTAGATGTGGTTGTCTATCCATTTCCCACAGGCACCTCGAGATTTTTTTCTGTTGACAGCAGTACTTGTCCGCACGTTACTTGTTCAACATGTGAAATGACGCTACTATGCTGAAACACTAGTGTCTGATAAATAGATTAAATAAATTTGTGTGCAGAGCCTCAAGTTAAGCGTGCAATGAAGAACGGCATATGGTTCATCCTAAAGCGACAGCTCTTTAATAGTTAGAATGCTCAATTTTGTACTTAGTTTACAATTGTGATGAAATGAAATAGTTTTACATGAAGGTATATTTGTCACCTTGCACATAATAGTGCAATATTTAATACTGGACGTTTCAAACTTGCGTCTGCTGTTTCTTAGACTTACAAGGTTCTGTATTCAACTTGTAGCTCTATTTGATTACAACATAACAAATTTTAGTATCATAATAATGTAGAATTCAAACTTATTAGAAAATGAAACAAGATAGTCAAAATGTAGTATAATGTATTATTAGTGAATTGACGTTAATTTCAAATATGACAACCGGTTTTCTTCTACTTCGTTCGTGCTTGGTCCTTTGCACTATATGTTTGTTTACATTTATGCGAGTACAAATTTTAAAAATACTTCGAATTTGCATTCTACAAACTTTCATTAAGTAAACTTTTCTGTTGGCGAAAATTTTAACATAAACAGTTTTAAACTGATTTTTTCATCACTGCTATTTCGTTACTTCCCTGTATCCGTATGCATAGCTCCAATTCTACTTTTGTGGGATATCTGGAATTACATCTTTATCCTCCGAACATACCAAACAAAATTTAAACGCCGTCGGCCTTTAAGATATTCAAAATTTTAATTACGGACAACAGACAATATTGTAAGGCATGGGGCATAGATATAATTTGAGAGAAAACTAAAGTTATATTTTTGAATGAAATTCTTGTATTAAAGAAATTAAATATACGATAGGTTATATACATAATGCTATTTTACAGTAACAAAGGCGGAAATATATCTTGTTTTACATTTTCTCTTTGGAAAAGTTTTTCTCTGCTCACCACTGAATATACAATTTTCTAGTTGAGAATTTCTTATTGGAATTTGGCAAGCTTACTGTTATTGATTTTGATATTTTACAAGAATTGGTTTCTAGTAATGTGTGTTTACATTAGTAAAACTGGAAAATTTTTATTTACAAATAATAATGTTTGATGTTGCAGAACTGATATTGTATAATTTCGCAGTTCCTCTTTATTCCATGATAACATGAGCTCATGTACATTTTTCATGGTTTCTTTCAAATTTTGAATTATACAAACGGTCTCCTACGTAGAAGCACTTCATCAGCACTTAAAATTAAGTTTTTGCTAAGAGTTGAATGTGGCCAATGGTGGTTACTTGCAAGTTGCATTAAAATGCATTTATTAAAATCTGCCCATTCACATTACTTACACAATACTTGGACGACAGCCCAAAATACTGTCAGCACAAATATCACACAGTGTCCTGGTTGTTTTTGTAAAACTACAAGGCTAACGATTACGTTATTGGATGTGATCATCTAGGCACCACCTCTACTGCTGGGGTAAATGCAAATGTGACATAACCGGAAGATATTGTACAAACGTATATTCTGGTTGATGCGTTCATTTTCTTTATAATAAAATGGCTTTAGGATAAAGCGTTTTGCTTGTTTGAAAATATATTGCTAGAATTGTAAACTGATGTATGCTTGACTGAGACAAAGGAAATATAAACCTGTTGGAAGAAATTTTTTAACTTGTTTGTTACAAGAGGACAAATCCATATCCTTGAAAATAATAATAGTTTATGTTTAAACTATGTTCCCGTTCTCATTTTGAAAATAGAGAAGCGGGCAACGTTTTGAAAATAAATACGTTACGAAATAAAAAATTATGAGATAAGTTGTGTTTTAATTTCTTCAGTTTCTCTAAACTTTTTTTTAAAACTTTCATTTGATGTATTGATTTACGTTTTTATTTGCATAGGAAACGATGAACATTTTATGATTCAATGAACAAATATATTTATTTGTTTAAAAATTTTAAAAACACGGTACTGCATGCCTTTCAACTAAAGAAGACGGTGGTCGCTTTGAATGGATTTTTTGAAGGTGAAAACATCGAAAAAGATATTACATAGTAACTTCAACTATGTTCGTCGATTGTCATGGAATAATCTTGTTGTTAGTTATTTCAATATTGATTACGCTTGTGTTTCATAATGCTTTCTTTGATAACACTAATACCAGCTGTATTTGGAACTGTCTTTTGCATACAAAATGTGTTTTAGTATGATAGTTAGTGCTTGACATATGTATTCGTATATAATCCATTTTGCCAGTCAAATTTTAGTATTTTGTATTCAACACTTACACTACTAATGCTAGTGCTAATGCATCTACTGGTTCGTTGTTTTGAATTTGCTACTTGTACCTGCATTGAAGATATTCTTCTTGTTTGAATTGAAAATGTTGAACTCATCAAAGATATTTTGAATTCGGCAAGAGTGCTTGAGTAGCGCTGGAACCTGGTACAATTTTGTGTGTGAAGTAAATTATAGCAACCTCAGTCGAAAACAATATTCTTTCTTTCGTTGGTTAGTTTCTCCTGTCACCTGTGGCATCCTAGAAACTACCCCAAGTGATCGCGGTTAAAATGAGTTATTGGCTATCATTCTACGATGAAAAACAAAATAACATTTGCAGGGACAGTAAAAATCGTTTTGTATATGCACAATGTAACATGACTGCCGGTGAAATTAGCATTGGAAGGAAAACCTCGGATGTTAACTGAAGGAAAGATCGCGAAGACTGCAGAGACATGAAACTAGCGGGGTGTTCTCTACAATGAACCATTTGTTATTCTGACAACAGTTCCGAAATCGCATTACTAATCATTTTTTCATGATGATTTCTTTTTTTGACATTTCTTTACAAAACTCCTGAAACACTTTGAAGAAGGGAGGGAACAATTCAAAGTCTTTTTGACCATCTAGTTGTTTCCTCTTACTCCTCTTGTACCTGAAGTATGCCAACACTTACAAAATATAAAAACAGGATTTTGTTGTCATTT
>JAHZNE010005025.1:0-57424 GCA_027744055.1 Callyntrura sp. NNG-2020
CGGGGGGGGGGTTATAGAAAAAGTGAACTTGATGAAGAGCAAGAGATATCAAGATATCACATGCATTCAACCATTATTACCATATTACCGTTTTGCTCGGTAAGGGTCTTTGCCGCTTATGAAAACGGTTTTAAGAAACGACCAGCTTTACTCTCGACTTTGTAGCAGATGATGATGATGATGATGACGTTAAAAGAAAGGTGTGAGAGAGAGACAGCATTTTTTTTCTAGAGAGGATAGTATTCTCATTATGATTACTTTGTTGGTTGTAAACATGTTGCTTGCGGCAAAATTTTTCACTCTGAGGTTGTCTGAAGTACAACGGCGGTGGTATGGTGGTGTGGTGTGACTAGTGACTACTACTGTTATTGTTGTGGTTTTCTTAGTCCCATTTAAAATGACTACAGAACGTCGTTGTCGTCATCATCTTCATCGCATCGCATTACACAAAATTGTTTATTAAAATTTCACTGTCGAAGACGAAAACAAAATGGTAAAAACATTAAATTAAAGACACGAAGGACCTAATGCTGTGTCATCATCATCGTCGTCATTACTCTAGAGGCTGTCGTTATAATAGGTTCAAGTATTACTATTTTTTATGAAGAAAGGGTGAAATTGTGGGGAAGAAGATGATAAGACGAGTGAAGGTAGCACAAAGCGAGCCTCCTTCACGAAAAAAATATTTTGTCGCAGCAGCAGCATGAAAGGACAGAAGGCTGCATACCCTTTGCGCATCTCCTCTTTGTTCGCGTGTAGGGATTTCATTTTAGTTTTAGTTAGAATATGATTCATTATTTTGGGGGTTATTCAAGAAGGACGTCACGATAGTTAGGGGGTGGGGGAAGGTCAACACAGAGGCAGGACAGGAAATGTCACCTTAATCCCGTCGGACGAGATGTTAGCAAGAAATTTGAAGTTGGGTGACGTCTTATGTAAATGACCCCCTGCATCTAGTGCCATAAACACGCAGGCTCGATAGATGTTTTGATGTTGTGCAAGTTGTGAGATCAGTTTAATATGCATGTTTTTTGTTTTGTTTTTACAAAGTTGTGTATGAACCAAACTTCCTTTCATTTTTAAAGGAGTTTTCTATCTCTGCTGCTTGCTGCACATTGACTCTTGTTGCCAATATTGAATGTTGGCACGGTTGTAACAGCAGCAGCGGTGGTGGGGATATCAAAAATGAAAAATGGGTTTATTTGGCAAGATCATCCTAAATAACATCCCCTTTCTGATAAAACCACCACCACACGTACACATGCCTATTTTGCCCATTTTGCATTTCCTTGAGGTAGGACATAGCAAGGAATATGAAACCAAAAGAGAGAGAGAGAGAGGTGGTAGGTGGTAAAAAGGATATCTCTATCAATAAAAATAATCAGTAACATGTGCAAAATGATAAGACAGGACAACATTTAGGGTCGATATAGAAGAATCGTTGATGAAGGAGCCAAAACAAAAATCTTGTGTATATGCGAGCGTAGATTTATTCTTATTATTACGTGTTTGCTTCATCATGGGCTATTTTGACAGAAAGAAAGTTTTAATGAATATGAATGTGAATCGCTTTCCGATTGTATGTCGACGTTCATATATGCTTATATAGTGGGGTGAGAGCCTTTACGAAATTACCAGTTTATTCTGGTTGTTATTTCACTTTAAGTAAAGTCGTCAGTCCAAGAAGAGGATTAATGTTAATAAAAAGTGATTTTGAGATTAATGAATATTGTGAGCACTTGTATTGTAATCCATCAACTTCTCAGGGGAGCCCCCAGTTGGATCGTCGCTGCCGTTGATCACCAATCATTCATGGGATAACTACCCAAGTTAAGCGCAGTTACACCCAAAATTGATTAGGTAGCAAATAGGTACGAGATGGCATTAATTGATTTTCGTGCGTGAGGTTCGGGTAACACGCATCGTCGTGTGGATTGGTTTGACTGTATGTTTGCTTGTACAACGATATCTAAATTCCAACCGCGACCAACTTTTCACAAACGACCTAGAGTTACTTTTAACTATTTATTTTCAATAGACCCCATGTAACTTTAATTTAACGTCTACAAAATAGTTATGTTCCGCATGTTTTTATGGGAAGGTTTTATAAGAAATTAAACTCACCAACGATAACTTGATGACTCATTCTTCCTAAAATGGTGGTACGTGAAGAAGCATTACAAAAAAATCGCAAATTCTCGCAAAGTTCATTTTTTTTCCTGTTGGCTAAACGTGACTTACAAACGCATTTTGTTTGTGACACGGCACATTTTAATAACAAAACATACACACAAACTGTGTAAATGTGTAATCCAAGCCACACTACCAAAAAAACTAACGTTTCCCCGAATAGAGAGTCATTGTCCCACCTTTTATCTTGATTTTTGGGAAAGTCTTCACATTTCACTGTAACAAGGAGATAATTTTGCACAGAAATAAAAAAAAGTTAATAATAATTAGTTACACAGAAGAACTGCATCCAGCTCTTTCACATGCCGTGATACTCCCACAATTTTCTTCCCACCCCCGACTTAATTCCCTGTGAACCCCCACTTCCCACTGTCTTATTCCCTCTAGTCCAGTTTACTCTCAACGAAAAGAATGAAACTTTTTCACTTTTTCAAAAACACCAAAACATGTTGTTCTACACAGGATCCTCCTCACCACAGAGAGCTGTTCTATAAACGCGCACACACGCGCTCGTTAGCGTCGCCACAGCGTCTTCAACTGCCACTACTCTTCTTCGCCAAACTTTTACTTTTTTCCTTCCAACAACTGTTCATTTCGGTTTGCTATCCTTTCATTATCTGCCAGTCATCATCAGAATTATGACGAATTGACGAGCCGCGGCGATTACTAGAAAACGCGTAACAACTCGTGCGTGTGGATTCATCTAAAATGCTTTTTTACGACTGTGAGTTTCACGCAGAGACTGTGCTCATTCACTAAAAATCAGTCATTTCATCCCTGCCAGTTAAGTAGAGACGCAAATAAAAAGCTCTGTGTGTGCATATACACATATGTGTATGTGTATATATGATTCTGTAATTACATGCAAAATGACTTATGCAAAAGCATGCAACTATAAACCTATTCCAACCAGCAACACTACAAAACAGTCTTTAAGGGAGTAACACATGCCTTATCTTATCCCCACACGTTCTGCTTTACAAGCTATACTGATCTCTGTACAAAATCTCAATTCCTCTTATGAACTCCCTGTTTCACTACAAAATATTTACTGATTGATGCTATCAAGTGCCAAAAATATCTCCCTTTGTCGATATTAATTATGATGAGTAGCTCTTGTTGCCCAGTAGTAATGGTCACAAAAATAGCCACCACACCAACAACGCAATGCAACCACACTCACACTATTCCTTCCACATATTATCTCTATCGTACACCCCCACGCCACAAATACTCCTTCCACCACCGCCACAATCAGATTAAATGCTGTTAATAGCCAAAGTAAAAACAGTTTTTTTGTGTAACCACTTGCGTCTTGATTGTGATTCTGTGCACAAACTGCATCTCTCTGTTTATCTCTCTACGCTGCGTCCGCGTATAGCCCTGCATAACACGTGCATTTCATTTTCAGAAAATGAAAAATAACGCCGTGTAGTTTTACAGCTCACACAAGTCACACACAACTTACATAGACACTGACACTGCAATGTAGAGCTAAACAGCGTGCTAATAATAATGTTTATACCTATTTTAGCATCTCCTCGTCCGTACATTTTGGATGCGTCAAACTTACTGTTACTTACTCAGGGCTAAAGGGACATCATCATTATTATTACGACGGACGGTGATGTATATGTAGACTGACATTTATGGCCTGTTATTTATCTACATATAGTCATCATCATCATCGTCAAGCTTATTATTACACATGGCAAAGCTACCTAGATAGTGGGGTATATTTACTGGTGCAGTTACACTTTACTAACTGGTGGTAAAAACGAAGTGTGCACAGGTAAATGTAAGTTTGTAGGTATTAAAAATGTGCCAAGTTAAGTAAATCTCGTGTTGTTTCCTAAAACTACATTTAATTCACGCATGCACATCATTCTCATCTCATCGTCATCATCATCATTATCGTCTCCTCTGGTCTTTTAAAACCAGTCACTGTGTAAAAAAGCAAACTTGGCTGTTGTTTGGATTTTTCTTTAGTTTTGTTGTCTGTTTGCTGGGCTTCTATAAATAAATTTTTGTAGAGTTTTATCAGCAGCAACAGAAACAGACAAGACAGCATGCGAGATGTGTTCAAAATAAGACGAGTTGGTTATATATAATTTGGATTGTTTTGAGAGTGTTTTACACGGTCAGTTTGTAAATGGAAGCACATCATTTTTGAGATAGTTGTTAGTTGGAGTGGTACATGAAGAGATTGGAGTTGATGTTATTATTATTATGCAGGGATACTACAGTAACTACATGTGTACAAGATGGTAGATGCCTGCACGTGATAAGAAAAGGACCCCTACCAACTCATGACTCTCCCAATGATAATTCAGGTAGAGGAGGGCTTTGCCAAAAGTCAAAGGTGTAAAAATTTGCAGAGCAATTCTATACATGATAGTTAGTAGGGAGGGAGCGATAGAGATGATAGGGGAAAGAAGTTAGCAGAATACATAAATAACCTAATTTTGCTGAATTTATTTGCTGTTTGGTATGTTAAAATAAATAGACGTTGGGAGGTATAGGGAATCAGAAAAGTAAACACGATGACATAGGGAGGAAGCAATCTATAATGAATAAACGACACTTCAGTTTTATTTGTAAGATTAATAGAAGATGAGTCTCATCTCGTTAAAGTGAGCCACCTATATACATTCCCTGTTTAAAAAGGCATTTGCAAAGGTACGCCATAGCCCCCGTTGGCAACAAGACTCCTCTTTGAGGGAAGGAGATTGAGGATGATGATGAAATGTTTGTGCATAATTGAGAGAGAGTATATGTGAGAGAAAGAGAATGGAAGATTCACCTTGTTGAGCGACGATAGGGAATGAGTAGATGGGTGTGTGATTCTATGTATTTTAGATAATCACGGTAATCAGTGTAACACGCAGTCACACATTCGTCACATTACGTTAAACAGGGTAAAAGGGTTGAAACTTGAAACAAAGTTATAGTCTGTATAGTTGGAGAATGGAGACGCTGTGCTGCAGGGAACCGGAACGACTTTTCAGCGTTGTCTGTGGAAAGTCCCAATAAATAGCAGTTGACAATGGCAGCAAAGACTCATTGGAATTGCTGCAAATATGCATTGAGAATGGGAGTATATTATTTCATGCGGACAGTGTCGAAGTAGCAATTCGTATGATTCGTTGCAAAGAAGTAAATGAAGCTAATATCAACACGCAAAGCAGTTTAAATTGGACACATTTCTTTAATTTGGTTTATTTTTCTTTTTTTGTGATCATTCTACAACTCAACAGCACATTTTCATCTTTTGATTTTCTCTCTATTCTGTTAGCATCTCCGATGGACTAGTGCTGTGGTACTTAATTTTTTATTTTCAAACAAGTTGGTACACCAGAACAACAATGCCATCAAAATTAATTTAAAAAAAAGTTTATAATTTACCTCCTCATGCAAATGCGCATACGCGAAAGAGAGATTTAAAAGAATGTATGTATTTGTATTTGTGTGCAAACTTTTTGCGAGAGTTTGTAACTTGTAAACAACGATTACGAGCATTAAAGGAGGTAAAAAATAAGAGTACCCACGAGGGAACTGAGGTAGGTAGATAGTAGGCAGTGTATTACAGCATAAGACGTCAGCTCTTGTGTTATTTTGCAAACCTACAGAAGAGAGATTTGGTTGGCTTGCAGGTTTAATGAGTGTCTTTTGTCTGTTTCATTTTATTTTCATGAATACAAGTCACAAGAACATCAGCATCACCAAACCGTACAAAACGTCCCTTCAGCATGTTATCGTAAAACGTATATGTGGGGTCATTCAAAGTAGTTCATGTAAACACCAGCTATTTTCTACACCCCCCCCCGACCTCACACATAGGGTTCTAGCATGTAGGAGTAAATGGGCAGATTAACCCTTTCCCTAAACTAGCGCAACATACTCAATGAATGACCCCATATAGAGTGTACGATAATCTAACATAAGTTACTATTCGAAGATAAGAAACTATAGCTTATTGTCCTCTGCGGGAGGCTTTTTAATGCTTTCCACTCTAATGACCGTGGAGCCTCCCTCTCTTGTATTCTATACATTCTATACTCTGCATTCTAATCTTAAAAAAATTGCATTATACAGAGAATGTGACGATACACAGGAGACCCAAGCTGTCAAGTAAGAACTGCTGCTGGAGTGAGCTAATTATTTTTAATAGTTATGTATTTAATGAGTGCACTGAACTGACGAGGATATCCTGTTTCCAAATGGGTGCGATGCAACTCGTGCAACACAGCAGTAGGGTAGCAATTATCTGAATTATCAAAGGGGTTCATATTTTTTTCTTTGTTGAATTTTCAGTTTTGCACGCCTTTTCAGCTCGTTCTACAACCTAAGAAGATAAGTTGCACTTGAAAAATGACATAATTTTAAAAATTATATGGGATGTTATACAATCTCGACTCTCGACTCTTATTGTTTTGTGGAAAGGTGGGAGTATAATAGGGAGCATGACTAAATAAGAGTTTATTTACACTACATAAAAAAGCAAGAACAAAATGGTAAAATTCTGATTTTATGAGGATCTTCAAAACCTTAGATGTTACGCGGTTAACTAGAGGGGGTGGTGGGTGGCTGGTGGGCGGCTGGGTACGTGAATGACATAATAAAGTTAGTTTTGTTCAGTGGTTCTTATTCTTATTGCTTCTTGTGATCTAATAGGTATTGCAATTGTACAATAGCCATTGTAAATTGTAAATACGCTGGTTTATTTGGTGTTTCATGTAAAAGATAGTAAAGATATAATATGTGTTAGAACCATTTAATTCTATCAATGTAATGTATGCTTGCTTAATATTTTATCTTAGAAATTGCGCTTATAAAAAGCATGTTTTAACTGCAACGCTGCAGCAAATAATGCAATGCTGCAGGACATGACTAACATCACCCCATCAAATCTAAAAGTTGTTATCATCAAGTCTCGATAATATACAAAACAGCATTATCCTGTTTCATCTCGAACTACAATAATTTATTATAATTAAATGTATACTACCGTAAATTAAGACATAAATTCAAATGCTGATAACTATTTGGACTCCACGATAAGGAAAGTAAAATCAATAAATTGTATATTGTAATATATGCAG
Organism: Callyntrura sp. NNG-2020; assembly: GCA_027744055.1. NCBI lineage: Eukaryota > Metazoa > Arthropoda > Collembola > Entomobryomorpha > Paronellidae > Callyntrura > Callyntrura sp. NNG-2020. Next base: position 7,293 of record JAHZNE010005025.1, read on the forward strand.
CTGCTTTCAAAATTTTAATTAAATCTAAAGCCTCAATTATCTTTAAGTGATTAACAAGAATATACATGTAATTTAAAGGACAAAAACGTCTGCGAAAGGTCGAGGGGAATAAGAACGCAGGATAAAAGTTAAATAGGAATTCAAGTCATCTAGTATTTGCTTGTATGTACGGTATAGTATAGTATGTGTAGATATACGCCACTGGTTTTTCCACTTTGTAATTATTACTAATTGCTAATTACAAAAAATCAAGATAATAACTGCAGTGTGCCGTTGCATTGGACGAAGTGCACTGTTGTATGTGTAAGACAACGAATGCTACGTTTACGATAAAATACGTAAACCTACGCTGCGGAAAACATGCACATTTTTTTTTATTGTGCGCAGTAATGCACAAACTGCAATTATATATGCATTAATTGTCTTGGATTTAAATTGCTTCTTACGAGTCAATAACACATACTAAATGTGTCGATTTTCGTGCAAACAAACTGACAAACCAATAATTAAGCGTTTATTTTTATGAGTGTGAAAGTTCATTTTTGCCGTAGTGGCGTGTCATGGGCAATTCTGGTGTTTTCATCTAATCTGGTGTATGCACCAGTAGCGACAAAACATCAACAAACATAGCATTATTTGCATTTGCATACCACAAAATTGTAATACTGAGCTCTATGCAAAGTTTAACGTGGCAATTAGTCAGTTTCTAACAATAACCACGTGGGGCGTCGTCACTTTATGTTCCAAAATGGATGGGTTGTTTGCGCGTTGGACTACGGGGTACAATATGTAAATAAATGCATGGCCTATTTGTTTATTGTTACTAATTTTGCACATTATTGTGCAGAGGCAGAGGTGTAACGCACTCACATTTATAGCATTGACACAATTGACGACAATGTGAGCGTATATGTATTTATTACATAAAACAGCAAAACATTTACTTTTGATCCCTGTCGTGTTTTCGTATTGTTTAATATTTGAGTTCTAAATTAGAAACAATGAAAGTTGTTGTCTGTCAAAGGCGGATATGACTGGGGTGGGTGCGTGCGTGCAAAACAAAGGAAGTAAAAATTTCAACTCCATTCACACCACAAACGCTGCGTCGCACGCGTAGACCACTGTAGAATGTTATGTGCTGTATGATCATGAGCTCCCTTTTTTATTTGTTTTTAAAAATACCTACATCATAATGTAACATTCCATTTGTGCATAACAAATTCAAAAATAAAGTACTAAACTAATTTACTTTTACTCGTGTGCTCAGTCAATACTGTGCCAAAGTTGGTTTTAAAGACTTATTTATTTATGCAAATAAGTCGCAGCGCACACACACATCACATCCTAAATGAATTGTGTCTGATTTTGACAGTGTGGTTAGATGTTTAATATTTTATGTAAAAATGAGTACAAAATCAATGGTGTCGTACTTTCCAATTCCAAACATTTTCTAAAAATTTCCTACGATTCTCACATTAATTGAAAAATGAAAACATTAGTGTAACCTGTGGCGAAGCTTAACGGTTCATCATCATCATCACAATTGATGAATGATACATCATCAGAGCAAAAATGTTTTATATGCAATAATTGAAAGTATAAATTGGTTTCAGTCAATATTGTGAATTGTGAATGACTTTATTAATCTGAAAGCGAAGAATAAGCGTCGAATTGAAGTTTACACTTATCTTGTAGCAGTTTTACTGCGCTACTTTACATTAACGTTGACTAAAGATTCGGCGACAACATGGCCCTTTCCTGGAACAGTCCATGGAACACCTTTGTACGTTGCTTGTTTGCTTTCGGCATCAATGGGGACGTGCTTTACCTGAAATGATAGTAAAAGTAATTAAATAAATGTAACAAATGATTTTAAAAATTGGTGAATGTCTGGGCTGAATTGATATGTTTTTAAACTTACCAGGCCACTTATGACTGTGCGAACGTTAGGTTCTCCGACATCAATTTTTTCTACATATAAACTGTCCGCGTCTGGGTGTCTCGTACATTCCTTAATTAAACCAATACGTAGATCCAAGCGCCCAACGTCAATTTCTTCACTTCCTTGAGCATCAGGTGTAGCAGCCTGATCTCCCCCACCCTTTTGTTTACCCCCCTTGGAAGCCCCAGCTCCACCTGCTGCAGCCGCAGCATCACCTCCTTTATTCTTCCCTTTTTTGCCCGGCTGTTGAGGTGGATTAGATTCTGCAGACTTTACCTCAACCTTCTGAGGCTGTGCCTTTTCTTGTTTCGTCTCCTGTGGCTCTTGTTTCACACCTGATGCCTCCACCACCGTTGACCGCTCTATGGATCTTGGATCACGAACCACTGGATTACCTCCGTTTTTAATTTGTTGAAGAATTAACATCTCCTTCCAAGCTTGTACCTCTTGCTTTAAGGCTTCGTTTTCTCTCATCAGCTTTTGTGCTTCGTCCCCTACAAGAGGGTTACAATTTTGAAGTATAGCCAGTTTTGAATATATTTCTTGCACCAATTGCTCAGCTGTTTGAGCATTACTCTCCAGTTGAGCCATTGCTTCGGCGGTAGACATGATTCTCGTGTCAATCTCAGGAGCACTGAAGGGATGATTAAATAAATTATAAAGTAAGTTACTATAAAATGATTGACCTTTAAGTATATACGACGGTTGCTTTAAACCAATGACGCTTTTCTCCTCATTACACTTTTTCTTCAATAATTTTTCACAATTACTGTCTTCCCTAAAACTTCGCCGGGAAGTGAATTGAGTTAATATAGGAGCCACGAGTGAAAATGACTTTAAAATAGGCCCTTTCCAGAAGGGTGCTTTATTGCTCGAGAAACAAACCAATTCATTGAGAAACACTCGGAAGGAAGAATGCTGTAAAGCTCCATTAGACAACCAAGCTTTTGAAACAATCATTGTCGCTTCAGTATCAAAATATATCTTCAGTTTCACCTGATCTGATTCATTTAAACATTGCGGTGCACGACAAGACAAAATGACAGATGGCAGTAATTGTCAAGGTCAAATGTGTAAAGTAAATTATAATGAAAGCACAGCAATAAACCGGCTATCACACACAACAATTGATGATACAAGGTAATCGTCGCAGTAGGGAATAATAGTAGAAAATACACCATTAGCAAAACAGAAATATTTATATTATTATATTTATTATTATGACCTGCCTGTTGCTGGTAATACGAAAAATCGATGTAAATTAATTTATTTTTGACATAACCCGAATCCAGCCACGTTGCGTTGTTTGGCTTTCAGAAAACAGAACAGATCCAAATGATCACAATATATGATCTCTTGAATTCCCCTGTCTTTGCCATATCTATGCACAGCAGTAGCACCCATACAACATCTCTGCAATCAACACCTTGACTTACATCATTGCATCACACGATTATCGTTTCCGTACATCTCTGAGCATTGCAGCCAGCATTTTAATGATAAATGAACACAATCACCACGAATCCTATATTTTTCATCTTCATTGTAGTCTACAATCTGTCCTAAAACGGAAGGAAGGCATGTAAAAACTTTGGTACGAAAGCAATCAATAAATCAACCCATTTTTACGCGATTACACAGCGAAAATATTTTAGCTGCCTAAAAAAACCATAAAACCATTTGGATTTTGTTTTCTCCCATTGCGTTTGTCCAATTACGAAAGCCGTTTCACGCTATTAAACGCCAAAATTGTAACGCGTACTTCAATATACCCTGTTGTGAGTAAGCCGTCACAGTCTCTCTCTGTCGAAAAGAGAACACTGATCCTACACGTTGCATGCAGCTGCAAAAAGGGAGAAACCCGGTTTCGGGCAATATGCTGTGTGGAGTTCAATGGGCTCATAATGTCGACTGACGGGAGGAGAAAGAAAGGGAGACAGGCACTGGAACTGCCTGTCACAAAGCTCATACATACATGTGTGGGTTATATATCGATTTTCTCCAGGATCAACAAACAAATCATGTGTCCATTACTCATTTTCCTCCTATTACTTATACATGCACACGATATGGTATGTGCAGCAATAAAGGGACACATACATCGCATGGAAGTTTTGAATGTATCTAATCTACATATTTTCACCCTTTTTTGTGTCAGTCGTAACAACCAGTGTAAATATGGAGGAATCACAAAAATACAGTGTAACGACAGGAAAGAAATAAACTCATTTGCATATTTTCTCCAGTTTTATCGTTTTCATTTTTTTTACGGAAAGAAACTACCTGCCGCGTACAAACACAAAGACGGGTGGGGATTGGAGAAGAGGAAAGCGAGAAAAAAAAACATTCGTTTTCAAAAAACGAATGATAGTTCCCTCCATTTGTAATTTCGCTTTACGACGGTTAGTTTTCATACTTGTGAAGATAGTTGCGCTTCAGTGCTGTAGGCTAACGAAATTTGCGAGATTTATTTCCTTCAAAATGTATAGTGATCCAGCAGTAAGTTCGGAATCGGAGGTGGTCACTCGCACCTTCAAAATTCATCGTTTTGATCCTCATCCGAGAAGACGGATGCTGATTATTCGGGGGGATCTTATGATTTCGGTGACGAGTCCAATGTGTAACATGGTGCTGGCGGAGGACACTCGGGAGTTTAAAAAGATTGTCAGTTTGGAAGGATTAGGAAAGGAGTCGGACCGGGAGACAATAACAGAAGAGATTCTCAAAGCTTGTCCGTTTATTGACGTGGATCTAGTTCCCCATTTGTCGATTACTTTGGAGTATCTTCGAAATCGGAAATATGACGAGAAGGGGCTGGCCATTGCGGTGACGGCGGGGAAATCCAGCTCGAAATCCTCCACGCCCGTGACTGACTTCCCGGATTATTTTGAGGATGAGTCGCTGCTGCCGAGTGAGACGGCGGAAACAGATTTTAACGAAAAAGTGGATATGGCTAGTCTGGAAAGTTACGTGGAGCTGCTGTATGAGGAGGACTTTAGTGAGAAGGTACGAGGGGCTAGGCTGATTTCGAAACTGGCCAAGTGTTCAGAAAATCTGGTGTCCATTGCATACCACGAGTCTGCTCTCAACGCCTTGTTTCGTACACTTCGGGAGGATTACAAAAAGTCAATGGACCTCACCACGTACATTTTGTCCGTGTGTTTGAGTTACGCCCAGTTTACAGACTTTCACAAACTTATAACCTCTCACAAGGTGTGCACCATTACCTTTGATGTTATCGAATTTGAACTACTGCGCTATGAAAAGTGGACTCTGGAAGTGTCTCGCAGACAAGAGGTCACCGAAATGGAACCGGCCGTTGGCAAGTTTCGTTCCGACTTTGAGAAGATGAAACAAAAGTTTGGGGAGTTAACTCGTAAACAGGATACCCTTCTCAGCGTCGCCTTTGATATCTTGTTGCACATGTCGGAAAATAAATTCCTTCATCGGGAAATTCTCGGGAGGGGGATAATCCCAATGCTAGTTAGCACCCTGGAAAGGAAGAATCTTGACCTACTCAGTGTAGTCCTCACTTTCCTCAAAAATCTCTCTCTTTTTGCTCAAGCGAAAGTACAACTGAGCCAGCTCAAGATAGTCGAGAATATCACTGAGCTTTTGAATGCATCCGTCCCCAAACAAATAACTGATCTATGCCTAGGCCTCCTGTTCAATTTGTGTTTTGATACGCGCATGCGTCACAAATTAGTCAAGCTGGAAATGCTGCCGAAAGTGGCATCCTTTCTCAGCGATCCAGTCCTGGAGCACAACACAAGAAAAATTTTATATTTGATGTCCATGGATCGAAGAATACGTCCAAAGTTGGCCGCTCTCAAAATCGTACCTGTGATTCTCCGTCTGCTGTCGGAGAATCAGGATAAGCTTGCGTCCAACTTGGAAGTAGCAGGAATTGCGATAAATCTGTCCAAAAATAAACGTGCCGCTGGCGTCATGTGTGAGCAAGATGGATTGGTCCGTCTCCTGCAACAAGCTTTTGAAAATGAGGATCCTCTTGTGATGAAAATTGTTAGGAACATTTCCGAGCATGCCAGCACCAAACCAGGCCTAAGAGATTTTACATGCGACTTGGCGCGAGCCATTGGAGAGGCGACGTCTTCAGAGTTTATTATGGAGTGTACGGGAACTTTGAGTAATTTGGATCTCCCCAATATCGACTACTGCAAAATTCTAAACGAATTTGGGTTAATTCCTTGGGTTCAATCAGTTTTGATGAGAGCCCTTACCATGGCCAGTGCTCAGAAGCCACCCAGTTCACAAACTCGGGGGCAAAAATCACGGGAAACGGCGCGGGCGTTGATGACCTTGGAAGTGATTATAATGATCGGTACATGTGCAGGGGATGAGGACGCGTCGGACTTGCTGATTGAAGAAGGTATTTTGGAACTGCTGATAAAAATTCTAGTAACAAACGGGGCCGTGTTTGCGCACTCAACGATTCAGCAAAATCAGTTGAAGCACCAAATTCTTTACGTATTCTTCAAATTTTGCTGTCACCCGGAAAGTCGCCGTTACATTCAAGAGAAGACAAGGATACCAAAAATTATTTTGGAAATTTTAAACGATCACCGACATGGGAATGGGAGATGCCAGCAGATTTGCGAGGCAATCATGGACCTCTTTGGGGAGTGTGATAAAGAATGGATTGAGAAATTAAAAGAGAAACGGTTCACACTTCATAACGAGGCTTGGATTGACATGACAGAGAGAACGGGACCAGATGGAGCCTTTGATGCAATTTTGGGACAAGGTTCCTCCAGTTCCGCACACGATCCTCGTAATTTTGGAGGTATTAAATTCGTGGGGCGATTTATATTTTTCAAAGAAAAAATGTGAGCTCGTTTTCAATATTTTTTTATATTTTTTTACAGCAGGTAATGACGACTTGGACGAGGAGTACGAAGAGGACGAAGATGAGGAGGATGATGAGGACGAAGAAGAATTCGACGATGAGGACGATGGTCGGTCCCAAAATGGGGATTCCGCAGCCAGAAGCATATTCGATCGTTTCCGAGCGCAGTATGAGCAAGAGAAGAAAGCCAGGGAGGAGTGGGAAAAGGAAATGAGCGAAGATGAAGAAAATGATGACGATGAGTCAGTTAGTAGTCCCTCCATTGATGCCCAGTGGGACGCCGCCTTTAAATCGGCCATAATTGCAGGGGGAGGTAACACTGGTCGAAAATCAGCTCTGGTAGGGGGCGGGAGAAAAAATCGCCCAAAATCAGAGTTTCGACATTAAAAGCACCACACATTACAACACAAATACACAAGTAGTATTTTTGACATTTTTGGTGACGGGGAACCAATTATGGATATGCCATTGAAGACATAAAGGCCTGTCTGTGACTGTGACCGACCAGTAACATTTTAAAAAATAGACTTAAGCCTTGTCATGCATCAGTTAGTATAATTAAAAGATAACCAACGTAAATAGTACGATACTTATTATTGTGTGAACAACTGAATTGTACAATGTATTTAATTGATAGCGTATTATTAATGCTTTCACAAAACGTGTATAATTGCGTTGGGTAGAAGTATATGTCAGTAAAGTATATTTTTTGTCCAAAAGACTAGATTAATTGCGTTTTAACCTAACTTATGCACATTGTTACATATGTAGGTCAAAAGTTATTACAGTGACCGTATAATAGCCTAATTTTCCACGGGTTCTTCAGTATTACCATCAGCAGCACCTCCACCACCCGCCGAAGTTCTCGGAGCATTTGCCACTCCCCCTTCGCCTGCCGCTGATCCTCTTCCTCCAACAGCATTGCCATTTTCTACCGAATTTCTGCCAGATGGATCTGCCCCTCCAATCGAGGTCTTGGGAGAGCCAGCAGCTGCTCCTGCTCCCATGGAGTTGCGTCCTGCGTTAGCTCCACCTGTTTCACCCATTGAATTCCTTCCCGATCCTGTGGGATCTCCTGCTGTAGGGGTTCCCTCGGTAGGAGCTCCTTGTCCTTGTCCAACCGACTTTCTTCCGTTGGGATCTCCACCAGCAAATGAAGTTCGAGGGGGTGGAAGATTATTATTACCGTTAAGTGAGTTTCTTCCAGAGCCACCTCCTCTCCCAGTTCCTTCTGCGGGAACGGCTGCTGCTGGAACATCATTGCCTGGAGCGGTTGCTTCAGGGGCGTTGGAATCACTGTGGTGCCTATTCGTACTGTCCAAAAGCATCTCGATAGCGTTTCCACTACCAGTTTTGCTGCCCAATCTGTGTAAAGCAGGGGGGAAACAACATTACCAAAGGGCACTATGTGCCACCTGAGTGACCTGAGGTATTATTATAAATGAGTGTGTTTGCCTACCCTTTTTGAGCAGCTAGCCGGTTGGCATTGGTGATCGAAGTGTGGCTGCCTCCAGTGTAACGATTTACAACGTGCATGACATCCATGTCACTTTAAAAACATTTGAATAGTTAAAAAGTTGGCTTGACCCATTAATATTTTTCTTTGAAAAGAGGATAATAATGTAATACTTGGCAAATTGTTGTGGAGTCATCTGACTCTTTTTAAGATCTTTCCCGTGTTTCTCCAACGCATTCAGGTTTTTAGTGTTGGGGTCACTGGAACGAGTAAACAAGAACCGTTATACAGAAGAATGTGACCCTTTTAGGAACACTTTAACTATCTGACACCAGCTTAAAGGTCAAAGATAAAATATACTTTACTAACAATTGTTTTAGCATTCTCATTCGATGCAGGTCCAATGCCCGCTTGCTGGCTGTAGAATGTCCTGCGTTGATTGGCCCAATAGTCGGCAAAGTAGGTCCGTTAGTAACTCCCGAAATATTCACCCCTCTATCACAACTGATGCAGTTATAATCGCGTAACAGTTTCTTCCTCGTTCCAGCTGGATCAGGCTCCTCGATAAGTTGTGTGAGATTTTTCACCTTGTCTTCTAGAGCTTTCAGGTGACTCTTGAAGAAAGCTCGAATCGGGGCCAGCTCTACCTTATCCAATTTCTCTGCCAACTCTTCAGCCAAGTCGGCGTTCACCTTTTTCCAGTTTTCGTTTCGCTGGTAGCCTTCCACCATCAGATTATGAAGCTGTGTGTGGAGCTCATCAATCGTATTTCCGAACTCATCGTAGGAGACTTTGGTGTTGATCAGACCTTTATCCGCTTTGTCGCTCAAGGCATCCAGTAACATCTGCTTAGTGACCATGCCAGATTCCAAAATTCTTGCCGTGTCAGATAGTTGCTGATATTAAAATATCAAAAAGTTTATAATAATTAGGGTTTAATTTTAACCGAATATTATTTTAGGGTCGGGTTTTCATTTACATCAATTCGATCCTTCTGCTCGGTACATTCTGCAATAACGTTGGCTAAATTGTTAAAGAGCGTTTGAATATCCTCCTTATCCGCTGTACCGCCCCCACCAGTCGTAGGAGGCATGTATGGCACAGATGTATGGAAAATTTCTTCGGCTTCCTTGTGAAAACTTTGCTTGCGCGCGTGATCCTCCGGAATGTACATGGGCTTGTTGAAATTACCAGTGGTGATGGCGTCCAAGTTCTCGTCGGGGATTTTACTGAGCTTTTCGATCGTCTTTGTAGGCAGCCTTTTGAATACAGCATCCTGCTTAGCAATCTTGACCGCGATCGCCTCTTCATTATGCTTCAAAATTTTGAGAGCTTCCCACACCGCCCCCAATCGCTCCAAAATATCCTGCTCGTCGTAGGTCCCCATTTTCTTGGACCTCATTTCATCTCGGATTTTCTCCAAGTCCAGCATCATCAGCGACTTCATCTCTTCCAGTAAAGCTTCATCCAGTTCGGAGATACGGCGACCGTCCTTGATGGCTAAGGGAGCTGCTGCGGCTAATGCTCCAGCCCCACCAGGTTTCTTGGCATCAATTCCTTTCAATGCTTGGAGTCCATCTTTACCTGCACGACAGTGAGGACAGATATCTTTTCCGGGGCAAATTGGCGGGCCAGGGCATACTTTAACTTCCGTGCCGTCCGCACCAACAGGTACCATTTGTTTATCTTTTGCTTCCGGAAATTGGACCACTGCAATACCAGCAGGCATTCCGTGCCCAGTACAGATTCCAGGTCCGAGGCATTGTTCCGGACCTCCAACGGCCATGTAGGGAGACGTTGCTGGTAACAAACAAAAATTTAAAGTTAAACAAGGTTATCTCTAATATATTTGTAAATACGGACGGTTTTCGGATTTCAAGTGAAGTTTACTCAGTTGTTGGGAAACAATCTCTCGTAGAAGCTTCTGGTAAATAAACTCCATTTTTTCTTGGATATCCTGTGCCAACTGTCTCTGCATCCCCTGTAATTGCTGGTACTGTTTCTGCAGTTCTCTTTGTACTGCATCTGCCGCTAAGTTAGCCGCTTCTTCTGGTGGTAAGTTGGCTAAATATTCCTCCAGCGTTATGGGAGGCAAGGATTCACCCACAGTTGGAATGGGACCTTGCACCACATCAATTTTTGCGTGCTTCCCGTCTTCCCCTTCCTCGTCCTTCTTATGATGTCTGTGGTGGTGATGGTGTTTCGACTTGGCATCCCGTTTCGGCAATTTGCCCCTCTCCTTGACGCTTTTCCGTCTGCTGGACCCGGTGACAGCGCTGTCTATATCCTCCATAGTGTCATAATTCTCTTCATCGGGTAACCCACTGTCTGTTTGCTCCTTTTCCAGTGATTTCCTCGCCTCCAAAACAGCTGCTCTTTGCTCTGGATCCAACTGCTTAAGTTGATCATCCCGTATGTTCAGAATTTGTTGGGGAGTCAGGGACGCCACCAATTCCTCTGGCGTCATATCGGCGACTTTGTCCACATTAATCCCGGTAGCCTCCTCTTTCAGCTTTTGGAGCTCCTTCACCTGCTCGGGAGTAAAACGCCTCTTCAATATATCATCCGGGATATTGGCCGCCTCCGTCGGACTCACATTTTGTATAATTTCTGAAGGTGTCAATTGTGCCAACTGTTGAACCTCCTGAATGGTCATCCTCCGTTTCTCATTTCTCCCCTGTCCTTTCCCAGTATCCGTTCCTTTCGGTTTTGACTGAGGGGCTGAAGCAAGTGCCTCCTCTCCCAACTCCTCTTCCACAACCTCCGGATCATACTCACTGTCCACGTCTTCCTCCTCCGGAGGTGGCCCCGTGTCCAAAATTTGCTGCACTGCCGCCTTTTGTTCATCTGTCATTTTCTCCAGCACTTTGGGTGGGATATTTTTCGCCTCTTTGAACTTCATGTCCGCCAATATTTGGTCGGGTTCCACCTCCGTCAATTGATCCTTGGTCATTAAACCCACATTCATCCCCGGTTTCCCGCCTTTCGGTCCCGAATCTATAATTCGTTTCACCGCTTGTCTTTGTTCATGCGTCATCTTCTCCAGCGTTTTTGGCGGAATTGTCTTCGCCTCTTCGTACCCCATTTGAGTCGCAATATCCTCTGGCGCAATTTCCTGCAGTTTGTCTGCCGTCACAGTGTTGATCCCCATTTGCTTCTCCTTTCCTTGTTTCGGTTTGTCCTTTGGCGGGCCGGCGTTCACCACTTTTCTTATAGCAGCCTGCTGGTCTGATGTCATCTTATTCCAAACCTCTTGCGGAACACCTTTCGCCTCTTCGTAGGTCATCTTTGCTGCAATTTCCGAAGCTTGCACACCCTGTAGCTCTTCTTGCGTCATGGCAGCCACGCCAAGTGCCTTGGGGGGTTCCTTCTTTGCATCTTGGGAGGGCTCCTTCTTCCGAGGTCCCTGACTGAGCACCTTTTTCACAGCAGCTTTCTGCTCGCTCGTCATTTTTGCCAACACTTCGGGCGGAATGTTGGCCGCTTCTTCGTACGGCATTGAAGCCACAATCTCTGCCGGTGGAATTCCCTTTACTTCATCGGCATCCATGGAGGCTACCCCCATGGGCGGTGGAGGAGGCTTTTGCTTTTGGGATACTTTTTCTTGCGACTTTTGAGCACGCAGATCCTTTCTAGACGTGGGGCGTTTAGAGGTGGGGCCCTTGTCAATTACTTTTTTAACGGTAGCCCTCTGCTCGTCGGTCATTTGTTCTAACACTTCCGGTGGGATATTGATGGCTTCTTCGTACGGCATCTTCTCCGCAATTTTCTCTGGCTTCAATTCACTAATTTCCGATTTTGACATGGAGCTGATCCCCAAAGGTGGTTTTCTCCCTTCCTGCTGTGGAGGCTTGGACATTTTTCGAATTTCCTGTATCGCTTTTTTCTGTTCTGGGGTCATATCCCGGTAAACTTCCGGGGGTATCTTGCGTATTTCCTCGGGAGTGATTTCTTTAGCGATCTCTTCTGGTGTCATTTTTGCGATAGCTTCCGGAGGAATCATCTTCTCCGGGGCTTTCTTTGGCCTTGGTGGGGGCTGCTCTTTTTTACCATCCTTATCTTTATCCTTATCAATCTTAACAAAGGTCTGGGTACCGCGTTCAAACTGTTCGGAGGGGGATTCTCCTGGAGCTAGGTCAACTCCTGCACTTCCAGTTCCAGCATCCTTCTCTGCCTTTTTCTGCTTTGGTTTCATAAAAGTTGGTATGTTTCCTAGGTCTACTCCCAACGTCTTTTCCAGGTTGTCTCGGTCCGCTCTCCACTAAAAATATAAAATTACAATCGAATTGACATCAAGAAAGAAACAAATGAATCGTCCCATCCCCACACCTGCAATAGAATAGCTTCGTACAGCCTTTTTGAGATTTTCCAGGTCCCCTTTGACCCCTCTAACGACATCTGCGCACTGGTCACACTTCTCCGATAGGTCGTCCCCTTGTAACTGCAGAGACGAATTTTTCTGCGTGATTTCATCCGTGTCCTTCTTTATGTTTTTGGTATCCGATTTCACTCTCCCCATGTTTTTGGCCAGATCCTCAATTAACGACGCCATTTTTTGAATGGCCGCTTCCGCAGCAGCAATTCTGTTGTTCAACTGAATAATTTGCCACATGTCATTCACCGACATGCCGCCGTCTATCTTAGCCTTCTCTATTAGTTCGCTGTTAGCGGGCAGTTGATAAAGGGCTTCCAAGTGTTTCTCTAGACGGGCCACCTTCTCAGAGAGGTCCAACTTTGAGTCGATAGCGAAAGTACCCAATGGTGTAGGTGGTGGAGGTGCGCCCGTTTTTGGAGTACGAGGAGTTTGCAGTTTGTGCTTGGAGGACGATCCCCCTGGGCCGATTCGCAGGACTCCGGGCATTGGACTGGCCACTGCAGATCCTTGCACATAATTTTTAAAATTCTGTAAGAATCCGAAAATGACATGTTATTATTAACCTTGACCAGGCGGTTCTATTTCAGGATCATAATAAACCGATGCTTAATTTGCTGACTTTACCTCTACTTGGTGTGCTTCCAAATCGTTCACTTTTACAGGTGACGCCTCAATTCCCGTCTTGCTAACAATGTCTCTCAAAAGTATCCTGAGAATGTTAAAGTTGACAGCGCCCACTTCTGGAGAGCATAACGCCAAGTCAATAAGTTCAATCACCGTAAAATCCGGGTTGCCAGAGCCTTCTGGCCGTTTTGCAGACTTCGGCTGGGCGTTGGACTTTTCAGGCGGGGGGCCTTGACCCTTTGCCTGGGATGGGGCCGCAGATTGTTTGTCAGCCATTGGAATTGCCGACAACACTCCCGCTTATCCTAAATACGTACGATCTGATACTGCAATGACGAACCTGGTAATACTGGCTAGGCAAGCTAACAAAGAGTAGTTGTGTGTAACACAAAAAATCCTCCTAAGAACCTTGAAAAAAGTCACCCTAAAATTGATGTAATCAACAGGTCCTGTCAGCTTAGGTTGGAATCAAGGACAAAAATCCAAACGATCACGATGGAGCTCAGGTCGATCGATGGCCCATATATCGGTTCACAAATGACCATCAAAATCAAATGACACAAATGCGGGTTTTCATTTTCATTAGAGTATATGAATGGTAACATTCGGACGGACAAAGTCTATATGGTTTATATAGCCGTCATATTTTCCATAGCAATCTATTTACTCCGCGTTGATAACCTTTACTTCGTGTCAGTTATAAAATTATTCAGGACCTTGCCTTTTACAGATTCCAAGCAATTTTTTACGATGAGGAATTATCATTTTGAAAAAACGCAGACGTTCGCAGCTGCCATTTCGCACATTTCCATATAGGGAGCAAAATGGACCACATTTCCAGCGTTGCATAACATTTAAATGACTTCATGGTCACGTGCACACCACACCACACACCATGATATCTTCTAGCGTATGGCCATAAATCTAATGAATGCTGCTGACGTTCCAGTAATTAAAAAATATGTTCGTTGCAAACACTAAAATTCATTAACGACACATTATAAAGTGTCCTGCAAATTACAACCATAACAAACCCTCTCCATATAGACACGATGGAAGATACCCATAAGAACGTACATGCCATCCTTTATTGGGCATTGTACATTCATTACTTCATTATGTTCTTCTTGTTATATACGTAATAACAACGCGAATAATAAGTCGTTGTCTTTTCTATCTATTTTCTTCCATTTGTCCTCTTTTTATTATTCAATGACACTCATACCATCGCATCACAATTTTATGTCGATCTATGTACCATTTATAACGCCATAACCTCCGGAATGTTTCTCCTACTGCTTGTTTACGCCTTTAGAAAGGGAGGAAAAAGTATCCAACTTCCAAATATTAGTACACACACACATTTTACGGCTGTTGACCGGGATTTTGCTCCCACTATACCATGTCATCACGAATTTAACACCTCTCGTCACAATTAATAATGCTTGACCGGCATTTATTTTGGGTTGTAAACGTAAACTGGGAAAACATGACAAGAAGACTCTGTCCTGTCCTGCCATCATTTTTATGGACGTTATTTCGTTAGATTTGCCTTTTTTCAAAGCTGTTTAACATTACTCAATAGCCCACGCATCACTGCAAGAAAAAGGAAAACTTTATTATTTTCCCTGCACACATTTCTTTTAACAACTCGTGTTGTGATCATGATCATGGTAGTAGTAGTAGTGGTAGTGGTAGTGTATATGTGGTTGGGCGGTATTTTGCTAACTTCCATAAAATGCAGGCTACGCAAAATACAGTATTTTTTTATGTTTTCCCATCAAATCAGCGAAAAAGCTTTTTGGAGTCGCTTCTTGCTTTCCATCTATTTATGTTAGGGTGCATTAAAGTGACTTGGTGTGTCTGCACATATTATTTCTTTGTCTGTTTTATTTACAACAGACTGCCTCAATAATAACATGTAAATCCATCATTCTAAAAAAAATTACCACGAGCCACCATCATTACCATCTTCATTCTCGTCAACCCAAAACGAAACATATGCCGGGGTATGCCAATTGCCGGCTTTATATTTAATGCCGCTTTCACATTTCTCTACTTCTCATCGTCCCTAGTGGATTTTGTTTCAGCTCGTCGTCCATAAATTGACGAAATATTTGTAAATTATTCAATTTAATTATATTCACGCAGGCCAAACCTCGCAAAAATTGCTGTGTCCTCTCTCTCCCTCTCCCTCCAATGTAGTCTTCTCCGTTGTTGACCTGTTTACCGAAGCAAGCCAGAAAGTGTAAATAGGTTTTCGGATTTTTCCTTCTTGCCAACAAGCTCCTCTATACGTTTTTACGCTTGTTTCTAGCTCATGTGCTATCATCATTATCAGCATCATCAACCTCTTTACAGCCCAAGTCAAGCCATACAACAACGTTTGATCTGCTGGCGACAAGCTTTCAGATTTTTTCTTTCTTTTGGCGAGCGTGCCTGTGCCTTCTAGTTTCTGAGAGCTTCTCTCTCTCTCTCCCTCTCTCTCTCTCTCTCTTGCACACATCAACAACAACATCATCAAAAGAATTGCTGCGAATATTGCGAGTGCTCACGAAGTTACCGAGTAGTTCAACTTGACTCCCAAAAACTTCCAAACGATGTAACAGTAATAATAACGCCCCGCTTTTTATCTTTTCTCTCATGTTACGTGATGGATAATGTTAATGTTGCACACATCTCTTTAGTTTTACGTCTGCTATTTCCTGCTATATTGGTAAAGTTCAAAGGAAATTGGTGAACGACAAGAATCCGTTTATTAGTAGTCGTCGTGCTACCTAGCATGAAAGAAAAATTTTGTCAGGAGACATGCATACCCCAGTCAGCCAGCAACAACAGAACCATAATCATATGCTAACTTCTCCTCTCCGTTGCTGTCTGAAAACAGCAACGTGTATCTTCTCAAAAGTAACCGTTTGGAACATCACCAAGCCGTGCTAGCAACTCCACTCCAATTTTCCCCTCCAGAGAGGCATTCCACTTCCAAGAGATGGACAAATCAGCGTGTACGCGTTTTTCCACGTACTCTGATGATGACGGTGCTGCTGGTGAGTAATACAGTGGAACAGTTCAAACTATTTTTTGACTGTTGCAAAATAAGAAAAAAAGACGGTGTGCACGTGAAGAGGTGATGGGAACAGTTGGTTCCTTCTAAACCGAACACAGATGCACGGTCCAACGGAGCAGACTCAAGACTACAAGAATGGGAATAGACTGGATGGAGTGATAGGAGACTAGTTGGAAACTTGTAGGGAACTCGGAAACAAGCAGAATACTCATTCTTTTTGCGAAGAGTTGTGTTTGAACATCATCATCCGTGTAGACTCATCTTGTTCGTGGTGGTGGAAGCGTTATTAGTACTATAGAGTACTATTAGTATAGAGGGGCTATAGAGAAGAACTGCAAGTATGTGTGACTGCACATTTTTGTTGGTTAGAGTTTCTCTGTGTGTGTTGTTATTTGTTATGTTGCTCGTAATGTTCCTTTGGAACTCCACAGAGCACTTCAGCCGAGTTGTTATCACGTCGTGTGTGTGTGTTGTTGTACTACCATATTAATTTTCTTTTATTAAAGTGCATAGCTCTGTCATCTGGGCAAAACCGCATTCCTACTTGTCAGATTTACACACGGTAGTGCATATTTTGCATATAATATTAGTCCTTTTGCACGCAATCCAGTAAAAAGCTTCCTTCCGAGAACTTTTATACTTGTTGTTGTCAATGTGTGTAGATCGATGTGTGTGTCCGTGTGTAGTTACTTCTGCTAATAATGCCGAGGCTAAAATTTATTTTCTAGTAAATTGCAGTAAATTTTGTTTTAATTGCCATTTAAGTGGTTAATTAGAGAGAGATTGTAGACTGCAGCGCAGGGCGTGTTGTCAAACACGCTATTGCATTGACAAGGTTTTGAGGGGGTAAAGAACTAGGATGGGACGCAGATGGTAAGGATAAACGTAGGTATTTAGTAAATATAGTAGTTAAACTGTCTTGTTTATTATTGTCACGGAATGGTCATGTTGGCGCTTGCATCAATTTTTGATTTTATCACGTGTCTTGTTTGTATGACTCTCTGGTAATAAATTCATCAGTGGAGGGAACGATCGAGAGTAATTTGTAGAGGGTTGTTACTGGTGGATAGTAGGCGTCTCTTCGTAGAAAATTCCGCCTGAACAACCAGTTATTATTCATTATATTCCATCGTCGTCCGTCTTCTCGGTCTATCCGCATTTATAGACAGGTGCAGTTGTTTTCCCCTTCCGATGCAACATAAGTGTTACATGTTTAAATCAGCAGAATAATTTGACAAAGAGAATCTAAAAAGAAAACGAAGATAGTAATCATTTTGATGCTGTGTTTCGGTGAGTGCGAAAGCACTTCTTGTGGGAAAATGTTTTTGCCAGTAGAAAAAACAGACAATGATGAAAGAGAGTTGAAGATTTTTTTTATTTTTAGAACGCAGATAATTGTATTTTTTGCTTTATTGACGGACGGTAACATGTGACATGACGTTCTTCTTCTCTGGTGAACTGGCTTCCCTGCTATCTTGCGTCTTCTATAGAGGCATGTGGGGCAACCTGACATTTCTTACGCTTTGACAAAGCTTGAGCTTGTGCTCTGGAAAAAAGCGTTAAAAGCTAAGGGGGATATGCAGTGAATCGGAAAAAGTAATCAAAATTTAATTTTTTTTATACACATATTGAGCATGTATAGCGTAGCGATCCATTTACATTTTTATTAGTGGCAGGGCTTCTGCAAGAATAACTTTTTCTTGAAGCGTTGCTGTTAGCTGACGTGTAGTGGAAAAGTGATTTCACAGGTGACATTCCATATAATAGGGGTATATGGTAGTTTGTGTGCCACGCAGCTTTGACGTAGCGTCGACTGACAGAGAAATTAAAGATAAACTGTGTGTGTAATTCGGTGTAGGATAATACGACCAAATGTGTATCCCTTCCAGAGAACGTGATATTTCACTGTAACGTGCTATTAAGGTGTCAGCTAACTCGCTGACTGCTACGGAAAGATTTTATGTTTTGGTGATATGATATGCCAATAAAAACCCATAATTTGTTATGCAGTTTTATTAAAAATCTTTCAAGGCAGGTGAGTTGGTACTCTACATACACTTTGTTTGCTGTTGCATGATGATACAGATAATGATAAAAATACGTAATACTTTGTTACAAACAAACGTAGGGAAATGTTTTTCCTGCATGAACGTCATAAATGCTTGAAATTGGATCAAAACTTGTTTTCGAGCAAGGAAGGTCATACATTGTACGAGATATGCTCAATAATGCACTAATTATTTTAACAATGTTCCTTTATAGTTGTTATTCTTCCTTGAATGGTTGTTTTTGTAATAAATAGTATGCAGTAGGAATAGCTAGTTTTGTGTCACGCAGAAATATTTTGCTCAAAGTGCAAACTGACCAAATGTTCAGTTTTTATGCAGTTAACATGAGTCAATATGAACAGTATCAGTTTACCGGCACCGAGTGGAATTCCGAGTTGGTGTTGGCTTTTAAACTTGAGAGAAGCTTAATAAAACGTAATTGCTCGGTATAGGTACTTCAAACAATTACAGATTTTTTTGACCCATTTTAAAACTAGTTTGTGGTCCTCCCAATTGTTAGGGGTCATCTTGTTCTTAGTTCTTGTATAGGTTGCGGTTGCGTGTCGAAAATTCATGCAAGGAGCAGAAGGAAACATATTTAGCACAAGGGATATTATCGAAAAATAATTTATTTGAAACGACCATTTGAGTGGAAGGATTACGTCATTTAATAGGACTCAAATAAGCCGGTGGTATACAAGTAGTCTGAATGTGAATTTGAGCAAGATAAAAATCCCTCAAGAAGCTTTAAAGCCAGAAAATATCTGAATTACGTAAGCTTACTACTTTTAAGGAGCATTATTGGGCTAATTTTAGACAGCGGCGGTTCTGTAGAAATGTATTGGAGTTGCACTATATATATATGCCTAAGCGAATGTGAGTGTCACAATAAATTATGCAATGGAATTTTTTGCAAAAAACAAGTAATTCATTAATGTGTTCTTCGATTTTACTACTGGGGATCATGAGAATGGTAATTAATTTGTAATAACCTTCCCAATTCAAAGTAGGATTAACCTTTATGGCATCCTTCATTACATGTACTCATATAACAAAGGTAGACTGTATGTCGCTTTACTATTGACACATTTATTGCAAGCATCTAAATACAATGTTTTGCTTCGGTAAACATTAACTTATTATTAAATTAAATATTAATTAATATAAACTGATGACTCATTTATATATTTAAGACCCTCTAATTGAAAGAGTTAATATTAACACTGGTAATATTTAAAAGTACCTGTTTGTAGAAGGAAACATGTACTCTATAGAACATCTACCTATACGCGCATATAGCCATTTTTTACCATCATCATATTAATAATGTGTTCCCATTCTGGATTCCCGAACCTATTATACCATGCTTGTATATAAACACCAAACAATATCAATTATCGATCATCCTTCACATCCACAAAATCGTTGATACATACATTTTTGTCATTATATCTCCCGACTAGGTATAAATAAATATAACGTGCGTTTCAATATTTGCTTTTAGTCAGAATTTGCTGCTCGCATATCAGCTCATCATGCATGACTCATGACTCATTGATGTAGCAACGATCATGATGATGATGAGTGTGTACTAGTGAGTGACTGTGACTGCTTGAATATTGCTAGTTTTGCTGCAGCCAAGTAGTAGCTCGAGAAATTATCGGTAGGTTCCAAATTCCCCCGTGTCCTAATCCAATCGATCCAGAACTGTATATTATTATGGGATACTTGTGTCAATTTTCTTGATGTCAACAATTCAGCTTGAACCTGTTTGCTTATGTCTATAAAAATATAATCCTATAAATCTATAGCGCCATAACCGTTCCGGATTATATCTTGTGCAGTACTAGGATTATCATTTCGGATAATAGGTACTCGTCACCTTCGTTTTAGCTGGTGTGCAGCATCAATCTGAGTCTTCAAACAGGATATTTGTATGGAAAGAGAAATCTAAGTAAAATCCATTATAGGCCATTAGCGGTTTTGTTGTTTTGGGGAAGCCGTGCCACAAGTAACTGCCACCACGCTGCAAGTACTACCGTTTCGTAATATCGATTTTGAATACTTAGGAGGTAGTGGAGGGGGGTGAGATGCAATCCATGAACATTTGCATCGAATTGGTGTACAATTTGTGGTAGGGAAGGTATTCAAGGTTGATGACTACACCTGTTACTTCATTCCGTAAAAAATGTATGGATGCGGTTACTGACAGTCAGAAATAAAAATGGCTACATGTACGTAACAGTTAATTAGCAGATGTGGTCGTCAACTTTGAACTTTTATTTTACTAATTAAAATACATTTCTAAATTCATTCGGGTCGTCGTGTGTCAAATGAAATTAATATCCTTTTGTACCATGCATTGAATCGTATGGTGAAATTTTTAATGAATTTAAATGACACCCGTCAAAGTAGAATTAACTGCCTCTGTTTTTGTGGGCAAATTTTACGTGTTTCACAAAGCTGTATCAAGGTACAGAGTATATATAAAGCTTCTGTGGGACTTTTAAATTTTTCACCAGTTTTTGTTTTTTTATACTCGCACTCTGCGTACACTAAACTCAAAATGATTAATATGTTGTTGATCGTAAGTGCATTAAGGCAGTAAAACAGTTTTAATGTTCTGCTTTGCGAATGGGAAATGGGGCGACACAATCAACATTGCGTTGCATATATTAAATCCCAAAAATCTTACTATAAAGCAAGAATGATTTACGTTGCAAAATATTCCAAAATTTTTTTTCCATCAGTTTTTTGGGAACACTATAACCGACTGTTCAGGGCAGTTTCTCTCCCCATGTCACAATTGCAGTTTTAAACTCGGGTAAATGAACAGGTTGTGAAACGAAATGGTCAGGTTTTCCCAAATACCTATACGCTTAATTTGTTTATCTTTGCTGGGGTACAATAAATTCTCATCAATTCTATTGGGTATTGTTCATATGAGCAGGTTTCGAATCAGGGGGTTCATTTCCAACCAGTTTGGAGCAGCATTTGTTGGATACCAAAGCAGACCAGACAAACAGATAAACTTGGCCAAAGTTCACGCGGACTGAGGCTGTTGTTTCAACATACCAAATAATACTCAGTCAATGTGCTTTGTCAAGAGCCGTGTTTGCGTTGTTTTTTTAATCACAAGCATAAAATTTGCTTTCGTTTACATTTTGTTATCTCTTTTGGACTGCTCATCGCCTGTTATTGTGTATTTATGGTTTATACCAATATTTTCATACATTCGGTTTCTGGTGCTCGAATCCCAATGAAATGGCATAAGCTTCTTCATCTCATTCTACCAGTAGACATATTCCTCCACTCATCGATCCTGAAATTAAAAGTTAATACACAGCAACGACAGCCGTGTTTTGTGTTCAATGATTTAATGTGCATTGTCACGGCACAAGTTGTGTGCACCGTCACTGTCACCGCTCTGTCTCCAGTTGAGTGGTTTAGTGAGATGCACTTTTGAAAAGATCATACCAAAGAAAGTTTTTGGCAGCTTTTAGACAAGATAAATACTTGATTGAAGCTTTCTTCGCGAACATTGACCAGTTCTTCCTTGTTTACCGTCATCGTGTGGGGGGACAATTGACAGGCCGACTGTCAATATATAACACAGTACAAAGTACAAATTAAACTACACATATTAAGTTGTTTCTGGATGAAAGGACAAAAGTTTAAAGACTTCTTGTCTCAACCCATAGTTGGTATGAAATCAATAAAACTAAAGTGAAGTGAACCAAAGTTCGGTTTGTATCTTCTAGTAGCTTTAATTTGAATGTATAAGTATAAAATTAAGAAGTTTAAAACTGGGAGTTTGGAAGACTAGCAGTTCTCATCAGAGGTGTAATGCAATCATCCATCTTTTAAAATATTAAGGGGTAAAATGAGACTGACTCAATTACCTAGAATTTGTCTTGGTTGAACAAATATCAATCATCTCAAGATCCATGCGTTGTAAGAATTTAAAAATATATAATATTGAATATAAGCACTCCGAGTCGGTTGTCGAAATAAAAAGAAACAGAGCATGATGATGAGCACAATATTAAATTAAACCGCTATAAGCGCCGTAGAGAAGGTTCGCTTCAACAGTATGTGTCAAGGTTGTAAGATCTATTGAGTTATTTGTTGTGCCTTCATTTACGTCAGTCAACGAGTCAAGGTAATGAAACTATAATACAGCATATGACTTCTAGAGGTGTCTCACCGACCAAACAATCTTCTCTGGTTAATTTTACAAAATGTTATAGTTAGATACGATAGGGACTTGTGTGCCAAATCTCAGCCCGTTTGAACCGATTATGAGCCCTGGCTTCCTACGTTTGACCCCATGGACTCAAGGGTTCTAACCTGAAGGTTCATCTTTTCTAACTCGTTCTATCTATTTATTGACTGTAGCGGTAGCAGTAATAGAACCGAAATTTTTATGAGACATCGCCTTCCGTGTGGCTGGTCGGCCAGACTGCAACAGACACACAATACCGAACCAATTGTATATACCAGAAGTGCCCTCTAATATCCAGTACCCCTCCCATCCGTAATGAACACGAAAATGGGAAGATGCGCTTCTCAATCTGGTGTATGGCTGGTGAGACTTCAAAAAAACATCACAGAAAAGACAGTTGGGAAATACACAAAAAAAACGTTTGCTTGTAGCCTACTATGGATTGAGGATGAAGGACAACGTAAAAATGGGAAAAACTGTCGACTAGGTGAAGGTTAAGGACTCCGGTCCAGCAGGTGTGCACACTTTCCCTAAAACATGATATCTGGTACGAAGCAGTTTATTTTGGTTTCATTTTTCAACGTAAAATCTTTTTAAAGAAAGAACGACACAAACCTTTTTCAGAGAACCTTTTTTGATCGAATTACGTTACGTACCATTATAATTCCCCGTTTTGGAGTCCTACTGGCTTTCTACACAAACATAATAGGTGACAAACACAACGTTTATTTGTGCATTATCTTTCTACAAGTGAAATAAACACGTTTAGATGCATCATCCTTGTAAGCCCTCAATTTTTTGAACATCCTACGGAACTGGACGGTAACTAATGATAATGAAACACAAGGTATTCAATTCAACTCGCTAGTTATAGTCGTATGCAATAATGCGTGGTATATGTATGGCAGTCTGACCTTTAAAAAAGTAACGCGTTTTTTACTTACCTCGGGATTTCCAAGGTGTAATAAAAGCAATGGAAAAAGAAAGGGAGAACGTGTTTCTTCCCCAGCTCCCAGTTTTATGCTTCATGCACAATGGCTTCACATTAAAAATGTGAAGAACGCTACCACATACATCTTTGCTTAGCAAAACGTTTCGTAGTAGAAAAACGGCAGTGCACTTCCCAGTTGTCTGCTTCGTCTTGTGTTGGTTGTTGGCTGCGGCTGTTGGTAGTTACATTTCTCAGTAAATCCTGGTCCTTACAGTTGCAGTACATTTATCGTCAGCTAATTAATTATTTTATTATTAAGCTCATCCTCATTTTTCTTATAGGTACTAGTACTTGTGTGTAAATATGCATAACTTTTTATTATCTCATTTAGTTAGTTAGTACACAGTTGGTATACTTAAGTTTTGGTTGTGTTGTTGTTGTTGTTGTTGTTGTTAGGAAAGTAACATCCGTTTGTATCATCACGCGAGGAATTGATGATGATATGATGCGTTCTTTGGGCCGTGTCAACGCTTCCAGTGACAGCGACAAGTGTCATTGACACAAATAGAATTCTTGGTTCTTTTATAAAGTTATGTGCGATTAAACTGTAAATGAAACTTGTTGAGTTTTCCAGTGGTGTTTCGTTAAAATTAAAATAAATTTTTTTCAAGGAACATAGTAATTACTTTGGTTTGATTGTCCACACAACTTATTTTTTTCCACTGATAATTTTTGATATGCTGGAATAAAAGTAAATAGTGCAAGTGCAAGCATGGAAGACAATCAAACATCTAGGGGAAATGACGGTGGGGGTGTCCCGGTCCCTGCTAAAAAGGAAGGGGGAAATCAGCCAGGGGTAATCAGTGACGACAATAAGAACGACAGATCTCATTCATCGTCCGAGTTGCCAGCAGCCACATTTTCAGAAGATATGGAAATTTCGGAGCGGGATCCGGATTTAGATGGCGTTGAGGATGTGCTAGAATCGCTCGCGGTAAGCTATTTAAACTGCGCACTCATAAAAATTAGTTAGTTTTATTTTTTTTAGCAAAAATAATTTTATTTTAATTACTTAATTAATTAATTGCTGCAATACCACGTTTTATTACATGCAAATCTTTATTATGGTTAGTTAGAGTGAGTATAGGTGCGTGTACACTTGAATGTGAGTTATATAAATCGTCATAAAAATGTGAGAGCGCGTCCTAATTAGTCTTATAATTCGTCCAATTAATTGCATGCCAAGCAACAAGGCAAACAACTGCGTGCGCTTCTCCAAATACAACTACCCAAATGAACATAGTGGTAGTAATTCAAATATAGAGACAAAAGACAAGACAAGGTGACGTGTTATACTTTTCTTCATACATGTAATCTCATTCGTTGACCACCTAATACGGTTATCGTTTTTGTCACTTTTCCCCTTTTCCTCTGTTGCTGTTCATTTATCATTTATCGGAAGGTGAGTGAGTGTCTTGTAGTGTCAATGAGTTGTAAGTAGGCATTTGCGGAAAGAAGTATCGTAAATTATATGACCGATAAAATTTTATTTATGTCTAAAAATAGCCATGAATCAGTCCATTTTTCTACAATGTTATCCACATTTCCTGTAATCGCAACGAAAATTTCTATCCTATTAAGTCATTCAAGTAAAAATCACAGAACTTCTTATCAATCCGTAAGAAGTATCTTACCGTATTACAGTTACAGTGCAGTGGCACCAAGTGCCAACTCTGCAAGTGCGTAATTATATATGTGACATTTTTTTAACAGCTCCCATTATAGACTTGACACTTGACTGCACAAGTGAAGGCGACCTCATAATACTGACTATTGCACAAAGAGAGAGAAACTTTTTGATAAGGTTTAGTCAGTATCATTAATTATCAGTTAACTTGAAGCTGCTGCTGTTTCCATTCAGTAGCTGTAAAATATAAAAAAAACATATATTTTGTGATACGTGGCTTCTTTCATACATTCCGGCACACAGTAGACACACATATGTATAGTTGGGGTACGTCAGCACTTAAACGAGTGAAGAAACTAAAAATAAGATGAACAACAACTTTATTAACAGACAGTTTTCATTTAACCCAAAGAAAGAGCAGATGGATAGACATTTGGGGAAGAAAGAAGACCTCTTGTCAATCTAACACTCATCTTATTGGTTTTTTTAATAATTCTTCATCACGTCGAGTACAATATAAATATAGTCATCAATCAAAACAAAACTGGAAAAATCAGGGGAGTTTCAGTTAGTTTTATGATAAAGATGGCAAAAATATGCATTGATGAAATCATGTCGATACAAAAAGCAACTCAGTCAAGCGATAGCCTCATTTAACTTTCCGTAAATAAATGTTTATCGTGTTAAAAGGTTCTGACCTTATGTGTGCTACTCATCATTACCATCATCATCGTTTTCGTATTAAAGCAGCCCCACGCCATCCATCCTATTTTTATTTTTGCAAAAAATAGTTTCTACGTACATACATCCCTGCGTTTTTGTAGTTAGTTACAGTTAGATTACGTTGGATTAAGTTCCATTTTTAAAGTAATTAATTCATTCGTGTCTAGAGAGATCTCTCTCTAAAGCATGTGCACTGTTGTATCGTCTTTACTTGCGACGAATTTAAGAAACAAACTCACATTTCATTACTTGAATGACAAGGCATTTATTTGCTGTTTTTTTCTGGATTAAAAATTATTATTTAATTTGAAAAATATTATTATGAAACTGGCTGTAATGTGTAACTGTCAACTGTCAACCCCAAATTATTGGTACAGCTGGTGTACTACAGCATGCATCGGAGATGCAAATTGACAATAAGGAAATAATTATATAATTGGTATTTGCCGCCCCGTATCGATTTTGATTGTAAAAACCTTAGAGTAAATAGAGCCGAAACGCGTGTTTTTGTTTATCTAAGGTAAAAACCTTTTATTTATTGCAAAATACGTGCATGATCTTTAAAATAAACTAATTATACTTAACATCACAACATGATGAAATGATGTTTGATGAATTCTACTTCATAACATATTTAGGAGGCTGTTTTGAACAAGCGATTTTGTCACTTGTTTGTAACTTATTTATTTAGTGGGGTCAACAAACAAGACTGTAAAAACCTAAAATAAAATATAACTAACATTATATTCTGAATGTTCTTCGGATCAACAACCGAAAGTCCCTTTATCTGATCTGGTCAATTTAGACTAAGACGTAACAACTGAGTAATATTGACTGTAGATGTAACTACTGATTTACCTAATTTCATTGATTGGCGAATCTTGTGGAAAAATACCAAGAAATCAGTCGCAAATAAAACTTTAAATTATGGTTAGCTAATTAGGGAGTGTAATCATGTTTTATCCTCATCAAAGTCACGGCATATCTGATGATGACGGTAGTGAACCATGGTTAGGATTTAATGTCAAATGTAACGACTGTTGTAAGTTAGTCAATGGACGGTGTATCACACACGTGCACCGTGTAATGCTTGCTAATTTAATGCTTTTCTGTTGTAGCAAACCTCGCAAGGCGCAGGTATTCTGCTGATGGTGGAAGACAGTGATTCAATCTCTGTACCGAATTTCCCCACGACAGCTCCTGTTTTTGAGTTTGGAGACATACAAGATCCACCCAGTGATTATGTGGAGAGGTAAGCATGTTTGATATTATTCTAATACATATAATACAGTTAATTGCTATAATACAGCTTTTATTACTTCGTGGTTGTTATTGTGCGGATAAAAATAAGTAAATTGGGTACTAAAATTACATAATGCATAATTTCGATAGTACAAAAATATAAACATCAATTGTCAGTAAAAGAATCCAACGTCATGCCACGATGCCACTGCCACTCATCTTTAGGTTACACGTTAATTCTCTATCTCTGTTTGTTGGATTTTTCTCTGGATCACGTCATCAGTTGATAACTTATTGCATCAACAAATATTAAATTATTACCAGTCATGAATCAAGTTTCTTGCCGAGAGATGATTATGATATCAATGATATCATGTTCCAACCGCAACCAACAAAAGAAAAAAACTGACAAACAAAAAACCGTCAAATGAAACAGGAACAAGAGTAAACATGTTTTGTTAAAACTGGCTAAAAATAGGGATAAACAAAAACAGTTTATTCCATCCTATGGACAACCTTTATACTGATAAATGCGTATAAAATATCGTTTTATCATATCCTCAGTCATCAGTTCGTTCGGCTACACTTTACATTTACAAATTCAACACGGGAACATTTTTGATATTAATTTAATGGGTTAGTTTTGAAATAACCTTTAATCTTACAAAAGCAATAAATGCAACGAACCTTAACATACTCGAACACATACATACATATACGTCAGTCAGCACAGTGTACAGTAAACAGCTTCCATTTAACCTCGTCCAACTTCCCAATTTTCAACTAAACATGACTCATTATCAACGCCGCCACCTACCTGCCGTTCCTCCCGTCTCACCTATTTAGGGGTCGATTGGCTAGTTCGCCAATTCATTTACGATTGAGGATACCGGATACCAAATAACGTTTAAGATAAGACCGGACACTCCAAAATCTTATTTTTTGTTGGAAATTTTTATTTTCAAAAGAACATAAAGTGCACTTTTGAAAAATGACGGTGGGAATACCTTCACATAACAGCGGTAGTTTATGGGCATGTTTACTCGAACAGTTAACCTGAACAAAACATTAAACAAGTGATTTCGTCGCGATAGAAAAAGTCGTAGTTAACAGTAATATAGTTACATGTAAATGGCTAAGGGAAGAGGTTAATGACGCAGACGCAACAGTCAGTCGGCTCCTCTGCTATTCTCCCCTGAGGAACCTCTCTCTGATTTTTGTTTATGACGCTGAAAAGTCTAGTAAACATTCGTGCATGTCACGCCATACTTATTAATTTAGAAATGTTTGATGAGTCAATGTATGGCGTGGAGTTGTCAAATTAATGCAAACATATTTAAAGCAGCTTTGTAAAGCCATCCCACCCAGAACGCACGCACAGAATCATTTAGAAAGTTAATAAATTGGGCATTTTCCAATCCTTTTCCATCATTTATTTCACCACTTTTGTGCATTCAAGGTGTCAAATGAAAATTACAGTTTCATCGCATCTCTCACAATCACAATAGAATATTACCACAATCCAGTTTACCGTTTTTTCTGATCATTAATTTCAGAAACTTTTCACCATCACCTATGTCGGGGCAAGGTTTGCGGATGGTGCCTTCTTTTGTTGGCTCTGCCCCAGCAGACATATCTGGAAGCCCAGCGAAGAAAGTACAATTTGAAGTTGGTAAGAGAAGTAACTTTAACGAATTGCTAACAATCTTTAATTAGTACTATATGGTAATTAATAAATTTATGACCCACTTCGAGCGATAAAAACAAACGCCTTTAAGCCAACTATAACTATACCCACAATCCATCCTTGCTTAATCTTGATACAAGGTTACACGTCTCTAGTATCGTCATAATAGTGTGAATGATAGCAGTGTCAATATAAATTACGTTTGGTGTCTTAATGTCTGACGCTGACGAATCTATTTTTGGTATCGTAATAAACTCGTTCATACGTTCATGTACTTCTAGAGTTAGAGTTGTTGTTGATCTATCCCGGACAATTAGACAATTAAAATGAAGATCTTTGCGCATCAATTATATTACGACTAAACAACAACAGTTTAATAGAATTCGCTTTTTAATGACGCTACGCGAGCACACATTTAGTGTTGAAAGCAACCCTGATGGTTGATTTAACCTTATCTCTGACGAGAAAAATAACAAAGCTGTTTACGAGTACAGAACAAAGTATAAAGTATATAACGTAAGGTTAGATATAAATACAAGTCCTCGTGCGTCGGTTAAATTCTTTTCCAATCGCGAGGTAGGTTGACCCATCTCGTCATAACGCACGGATTACCATTTTTACTCTTCATATTGTTTTGTCAGTCAGGTTATTTTTTTAAACGCAGCGCAAACCGACTCCGAAACTGGTTTTCACGGAGAAATTCAGAGTTTATCGTAAACAACTTTGTCGTTTGTCCTCCTGACACTCAATGATGGACCATCATTGATGGTGCAAAAAGCACACTTGAAATCACGTAAATAAGTTATTGCAAACACAAACCAAACAAATAATGGACTTTTCTGATTCCCCTGATATCTACATAGATTAACTTGCATTCTGATTTGGTTGTTAAACACGATACAGTTGATAAAGCGATTAAGCAATCAGGGAGATTGACTTATTAATTTTTAATCAATAAACACAACTACCTACTTTCACCGATTCAAACCCAACAAAGTCTAGTATCCATACGCCAGTTGTCAGTTTCACTGTTCCTGACCTTTCCGACTGTTGACTGTATTTTGTTCCAGTGTAAATTCATCTCCAGACCTTAACTGACTAAGTTTAAAAATTATTTATGACTAATGAATGATAAACAAGTTCAAAAGTTAACTTGAAATCGGAAACCTTTTGCCTTGCCGTGTTTTTTAATCGTCTTCCTTTTTTACACACGTCCGATTTCATGACAAGCCCATTTTTAGCATTTAACGACTGGTGAGAGTTTTTTGATTTATAATGTGATTGCCTGGAAAAGACTTTTATTTTTGTGGTAGTCATCATTAAGAAAGGTGATAGTGTTAAAAACACAAGTTTTTTTTAAAGGTTGCTCAAAGGTGTCAGATGTCAAGAGCGTAAGAGAAGTGATATAATATATTATAGCATTAAATTGAATAATGTATTTTGCGATTGTGATAGCCTTCTTAAATACTTAAAAATACTGTCTCGCTACGGCTTGGAAGTGCAGTTTCGCTTTAACTGGCTTCGAGTTCAGACAGTCTGATTTGAGTTTGTCTTTTCACTGCTGAAGTCTGAGTGTTTACGCTTACAAAGCATATAGCAGCTAGGAAAAAGGGAAGGATCAGCGCAGCGTCACCAACGGCAGTCAGCGTGTGTGAGTGTCTGTGTGTTTGTCTTCTGGGTGTAGTAATTTCCGGAATTACTTGAATCGACTTTGTTTACTTAGTAATCATAATGCGGAAATTTGGACGGCGACTAAGTGCGCCTTTATTACGGCGACCTTCGGACATTTTCTCAAACAGTCCTCCTGTTAGTCCCACACATAATTATTTTCCTATTGGGGTTAATATTACAGGCGGAGAAGGCGATGAAGATAACATGAGTCTTCGACTGGAAAAGTAAGTGACACACATTTTATTACTTCCGACAAATCTCATTTCCTCATTTTCACTATTTGACCTACTGTCCGATCTCGGATGGAAATCGGGAGACAATCAGTTCATTGTTTTAGGATGACACCAAGGCAAATTCCCTTTATGTCCCTTTCCCTTAAACAAAATGAAAAAGGGCAGTCATTATCAATCAAGGTACTTGTAGTTGTAGACTGCGGGAACGGGGAGAGTCAAACCACATCTTTGTTTACTTGGGGGAGTTGAAGATTTAAGAAATGACTTATCAACTACCACCAGTCTGCCTTGACTATTGAATGTGATATGGTGGAAAGGCATTTCTTGATTACATTTACTGGGCTTTCTTTTATTTCGTGGCCGGTATTATTTGAAAGTTTTCCAGTCGTATCGGAAGTAGCTTTACAACTAGTATAGTGTAACTATATGATTCAATGTAATGAAAGTCCCGTGAGCCGAGCCCCCACAGAAAACTACAAAAGTCCTCCAGGGCAAAACTCCCAAAAATAAAATCACATGTAAAGTTAATCATTGATGCTCCCTCTAGTCCAACCCAGCTTTTCCTTTGTTTTCAAGGGAGTAATTCTTTAAGGTTCTCAATTTTGTATTGAGACTTACGAGAAAGAAATTAAGCAAAACTGTCAATAAGGCCGCCAAGGCTTATTTCCCACGAGGAAAGGACTGTTTCATGATTCTATGTAATCGCGTACTCGTAATGACTGCCGACTGCCCCTGAAATGTTTTGCCTTGCGTCCTGAAACAAAGAAATAAAAGAGTGTTTGTTTGCTAAGATAAATGACACCCTTTTATCGTTCATACTGATAATAGCAGTGTATTAACATAATCTGTAAGCGACTTGTCCATCAATGTCGTCCCAAATATTGATGAACGTGAAAAATAAGCTTTCTAGTTTTTATCGATTTCCTTTAATTAAGACCACTTGTTATTTGTACCTTGTGCAAATGCCCTTTCTTCGATGGACCATTTCTTTGTTTGCTTTCTTCATGTTGTGTTTTACTGAACATGTTTGTTTTTTCTCGTTTAGTATGACCCAGTCTAATCCTCATCTATCGAAGACTGTATCAGGTACAATGGGAGAGAACCCAGCAGAAACGAATACCCCCCTTAACAACACAGGTTCTTCTGGTACTGCTGCTACCACGAATACCCCTACAACTCCTGCTGCAGCTCCACCCCTTACTAACAAGAACACAAACACTCGCGTGGAAGGTCGAGATTACTCGCTGCAACCAAGTGCTACCGTTGCCCTTTTGCCTAGCATTGCCGAGGAGAGGAATCATTACGGCAATGGCTTTCCTCATCTACCTTACCGTAAAAGCACAGGTCTGCTTGAGCAACACCAGAAGTTTGTGTCATCCCCATCAACAAACTTCATGTCTCCTCCTGATAAATCAGAGGTCACTTGCTACACATTAAAATGCATGCATACATCAATTTCATTGATTGTAATATGGTTTTTGTCTCCTTTCATTCACACCATTTATTTCAACACGAGCATCACTTCATTAGGGCGATTAAGTCACTTTAGGTGCTAGCCAGAATGGTTTTATCTTCAGTTTTGTGTAAACGGCTTTGGAGAAAAGACATCTTGCTACTGGCTGCTGCTGGCTGTTTATTGTAACAGTATTAGATAAGATATCTAATGTGTGACCTGCGTACAAAATATAAAAAAATAAGCAAAGGAGAAATAAAAGCTAGGGCACATGTGTGCTTATTAAAATAGTGCAGGATCTCGTTAGGTTGAAAATTCATGTCATTTCTTTGAAAATGGGGCGAATTGAGGAGAAATGGAGAAAGCTTAGTAATTCTTGGAGTCATTTGTCCACCTCTGACTCAGACTCTATGGAATCTATACATTTACAGACGTACGGGTTTGTGCAACTAGACGTTTTAAGTGGTTCTGGAAATGGGGATCTCGGTTCACGCGAGTGGAAAGAGACAGCCCGATGGATTAAATACGAGGAGGATCTCGAAGAAGGCTCAGATCGGTGGGGAAGGCCGCACATAGCTTCTCTATCTTTTCATTCCTTGATAAAATTGAGGCAGTTAATTGAGCGAGATGGTGAGTAGATTTTTCCCTTTTCCCTAAGAATTAAAACTAAAAGCATCTTGGACCAAGATTCTTGGTATCTCAAAGTGCCCCCACTTTAGTGTATTTTGTCTTGATTAGCCATCATTATGCTCGACATGGAGGAACGTGATATGCCTGGAATCGCGTATCGGCTGGTGGAAGAGTTTGCAAACAAAGGATTAATTAGATCTGAAGAAAGTCCAATGCTGATGCGAGCCCTATTATTGAAGCACAGGCATGTTCAAGAGTTTGAACGTGGCTGGTTTGGTCTGCGGAGGATAAACACCAGCGCTGTTAGTCTGCAGGTTGTTAACCCTTTTCAAGTGTCTCTATGTCTTTGTCGAGGTCATAAAGATTAAATGCAAGGAAAATCAGCTAGGTTTTTATTGAACTAGAACTTAGAGAGCACGGCTGCTGGTGGTGTAACTAAAACTAAAACATGTTCTTTGTTTGTCATGAATTCCAGAGTTTGTACGAAGACAAAAGCAAAGGAAAAATGCCAGCTTCCACTGATCCTTGTGTGCTCGTTAGAAGGAACAGCACACTCCAGAAGAACATTTACGACCTCGCCAACTCTTCCAGATCTTTGCAAAGAACGGCATCTGCAAATTACATTAAGCCCAACAACGATTTCATTAATGTAATGAATTTCACCAGACTACTGGGAAAAAATTCAATATCAACTCATTAGAAAATAGGGAACGTGATGTTTCAACTGGCTAAATAATGTTCATATGATATGCTTGTATAAATATCCTGT
Organism: Callyntrura sp. NNG-2020; assembly: GCA_027744055.1. NCBI lineage: Eukaryota > Metazoa > Arthropoda > Collembola > Entomobryomorpha > Paronellidae > Callyntrura > Callyntrura sp. NNG-2020. Next base: position 40,923 of record JAHZNE010005025.1, read on the forward strand.
TTAGATTGAAATCAATAAGACGACCACCGGAGATCAGTATTGTCCATCAGAGGATGACATTACCCAGTGGGTTTTGAAGAAGGATGCAATGAGAAGAAACCTACCAAATGGAGCAGAAGCAACGGTGGTAATGGTGGGTGACATTGACATACTTCGTAAACCCATCTTCGTTTTTGTCCGGTTGGCGGAGTCGACATTCATGTTTAACGTAACTGAGGTAAGAGAAATTTTGCCGAGCTGTGTTGTGTAGTTCGTAGAATAAATTAAATAATTTGCGGACTGATTTCTGGCATTTTTCATGTTTTACGTGCAGATTCCAGTTCCAACGAGATTTTTTGCCATTCTTCTTGTGCCAACAAATGTAGAGATGGATATCCTTGAGATAGGGCGCTCCTTTGGTGCCCTAATGTCAAATAAAGTATGAATAAATGAATATTATGAATAAAATACAAAGCAGCACATGCATAAAGCGATATATAAAATTGAGGTCAATTTTAATGAATTGGAAATTATTGTTGTTGTTGCAGCATTTTTTTGAACTCGCTCTCTTAGCAAAGGGTCGAAAGAATCTTTTGACTGGTATTAATGAATTTTTGGACGACAGTATTGTTTTGCCCCCTGGCGACTGGGACAATCATGAACTCTTGCCGTTGCATCTCCTGCAGCAAAAGAGTAAAGCTATACGATTAAGAAGACTGAAAAAACAACTGTCATTTGTCAAGTCCAGCGAATCCTTTTGTGATGGTACAAACGGGTTAGTGATGACCGTCCCAAAAGATTCAGGTAGGTATATTTAAATTGGTCGTGGACTTTTCTACAAAGATTTGATACGGAAAATTTTGAATGTTAAAACTTTACTATTTTGGTACAGGTTCCGGCGAAAAAGATGAAAATAGTCCATTTAAAAGAACAGGACGGCCTTTTGGAGGACTGTATAATGACATCAAACGGAGACTTCCGTTTTACAAATCGGATTATACGGATGCATTTAACTTTCAATGCTTTTCGACAACGGTCTTTATGTATTTCGCATCCATCGGTTTTGTGATTACGTTTGCCGGATTGATGGGTAAGATGAGACATCCGTTAAGAACGGAATAAAAGCAAGCCCGATTTTATGGTTTAATTCATGCACGGTGGTAATAATTGTCATTGTTTCAGGGGAGAAAACTAGCAATATGATAGGGACAGCAGAAACGTTAACGGCAACGTCAATGGCTGGTGTGTTCTATTCTCTCTTTGCTGCACAACCTCTTATCCCAATCGGGCCTACAGGGCCGCTTTTGGTGTTTGACGAGATTTTATTTACGGTAATTATTAGTTTTTTTATCTTTTATTTAACTAAATTACTGAAGTTGGTGCATTTGATGCTGGCTAGTTTCTTGTGGAGTAATAAACGTTAAATTTTTTCCTACATGCAGTTCTGTAAACGATATGATGTGGAGTTCTTACCTTTTCGAAGTTGGATTAGTATCTGGCTGCTGTTCATCACCTTGTTTGTGGTAGCCGTTGAAGGGAGTGTACTTGTCAAGTGGTTTACCAAGTTTACTCAGGATATTTTTGCAGTCTTAACAGCGCTATTGTTGATCTTTGAGTCAATTGACAATCTGGTTGAAATTTACGAGTTGCATCCCTTGTCGGCTCCCATGCTCCCAAGAAAACATTTCACTCAGCTTCCATTCAATGACTCGATTCCGTACGATTACATTGATAATAGAAACACTTGAAATATTTGAATATAACTTTAATTGGATATAAAAACATGATATTTTTATTGATATTATTTAGACTTGATTATCCTCCAGTTGATAACGACTCTGAAGAACTAATTGCACAACCAAATACTGCTCTCCTGAGTACGATACTCATGTTGGGCACGTTTTTTATCAGCTACTTTTTGAAGGAATTTCGAAATAGTGTATTTTTGGGAGAGAAGGTAAGAGTCTTTTAAAATTGTATAATGATTAAGTTTCATTGAATGTAAATACGTTTTTAAATAGCTCAAGGTTGTTGTATAAATCTACCTGCAGGCAAGACGTGCATTGGGTGATTTTGGGGTGCCCATTGCAATCTTGACTATGGTATCATTGGACTACTTTGAGAACGACACATACACACAAAAGATTAAGGTACCAAATGGATTGGAGCCATCCAGTCCTGAAATGAGAGGGTGGTTTATCAATCCAAATGGCATATTAACACCATTCGACATGAAATATGCTCTGCTTGCTGCAGCTCCTGCCGTTCTTCTGTTTATTTTGGTACGGGGTAAATTAATTACATTTAACTGCCTATTGTGATCTCTGATGACATCATATTCAAACCCATATTTACTTTGTGTTATATAGATTTTCATGAGTCAGCAGATTTGTGAGCTACTCGTTAACTCGAAGGAGAGAAAGTTAGTCAAGGGTGCTGGCTTTCACTATGATATTCTCTTGATTGCTTTGATCAATTGTGGGTCTGGATTTTTCGGTGCCCCTTGGTTATGTTGTGCAGCTATCAGAGCTATAGGGCATGTGACAGCGTTGACTGTCTACTCCAAAAACAATCCACCTGGTGAACAACCCAAAATTGTGAAAGTTCATGGTAATAAACAGAAAAAGATATAATGCACAAATGTTCCCCATGTGTGCAATTCTTGCTAAATATAACGGTTTATAAATTTCAGAACAACGGGTAACAAATTTAGCTGTCAGTATTCTGATCGGATGTTCGGTTTTGTTGAGTCCTTTGTTGGCTTTCACACCAATGGCCGTACTTTTTGGTGTCTTCATGTATATGGGTATTTCTGCGTTGAGCGCATCTCAGTTGTATCAACGTTTTATTTTATTCTTCATTCCGGTTGAAAGTCATCCTCAAACGCCGTGGGTACGACGAGTGAAAACTTGGAAGATGCACATGTATACTATCATCCAGATAGCTTGCCTCGCACTGCTCTGGGGTGTTAAATCTTGGAAACAGATATCTTTGGCTTTTCCATTTTTTCTAATTCTCTTGGTTCCGATCCGCCAACAACTGAAACGCATATTTACTGAAAGTGAATTAGAAGCGGTAAGTGATTTTTTGTGCAACGTGCGTTATTCCCTTCTGAACAAAACTAATTTGTTCTTAATAAATTAACTATGTTTATTGTTTGAACTGTTTCTAGCTGGATGGTCCGCCACTTCGTCCTTCCAATAAATCATGATAAGAATGGTAGTATCTTTTTTGTGTTCCAATTATCGATTTTAGCACCCCGTGAAAATAGTTGGCGTTCCGTAACTGTTGTCAGCTTCTATTATTGCTGATTTTTCTCAGCCGACTGATTTATTGAAATTGTGCAAATATTGTATATTATTTATTTTTTAGGCTCTGGCAAGAAACTTTTTTTGTTTTTTAAGACTGTAACGTAATACTACCATTATTTAATAATTATTAGTATATTTGTGCTGTTAGGATTATGTAAAGTACCTTTTTGTGTGACAACGTGTACCTTTGGAATCGTAAAATGCAAGCAGAAAATAGTATTTCTCATGGAAAAAATGCTGTAGAGATGGATGGGTGACACGATGAAGTATATGTATCTTATTTTATTTTTACTTTACTTTTCAAGTTTGACTATAAATTAAATCATGACGTATGACTGATGTGTAAACGATAATATCAAATATTGTGGGTACGTAGCAATTCTTGTGAATACACTTATAAACGGCAGTACTGTTAAAGATAAATATTGTAGTTATCAATTACGAAGGACCTGATGAAATGATGTAGTCTGTTGTAACAAAACATGTATCGTACTATAATACATATTTCTGCCTACAACATATACATATTATGTATGCTTTTATTACAAAACAATCGTAGCACGCAAGGAGAGAGTTGATAAAAGTTCAACTCGAATAAAATAAAAGTATTTCGTGTACAAGACTGTTGTTGAAACTGGATTTAAGTGCAAGTGTACTTATAAATGAATTTATTTTGAACTCAACCTCCCACTTATCAATAGCTTATACGGCATACATACGGGTCATCAAAATAGTGCGTCATGCAACCAGTAGGTGAGGCATCGAAATCATAAACTGTGGTATAAAATTTATACTAATAAATGTTCTCTCCTCATCATTTACTCCATATTAACTTAGGGTTGGGATGTGAGACGGAGGAAAGGGAAGCACTAATTTTATCACGTGACATCTCATTTGAATGATCCATTTGACCGCATTCACCAATTTAAAGCGATATAAATCCACACATTTCAGCATTTAACGCTAATCATTTTAACATTTTGTTATTTAAATATGAATATGAACAACAATACAAGACGGATAAAGTAGGCTTTGTTACGATACGAATACGATACAGTTGTACGAGCAACGTCGGTGTACACCGGTTGCACGCACACAAATACATTCTCTCACATTATGATATTTATGATGTCCTGTTAGCTTTACATAGGTAAATGTGTTCCGAGTTCCGAAAGAAGAAGACAATCATTTGCATAATTTTATTCAAAGAAAATTTTCCTTTTTACCTTTCGTGTTTAAATGACAATATTATACCGTTGTTTAGACGAATAGTAAACTTGCAAATACCATTTAACAGTTACAGTCCACGTCTTTTACACCACAGATGAAAAAGCATTAAATCTTCAAGAGTGAAGAAGATGCATGTTAAGTAGTTAAAACTACGAACTAGATAGTCATTTGCAAAGGTATTATCCCCAGGTTTGTGGGGTACAGAGTACAGGTACATCTTACACCATATGATTAAAAGGGACAAAAATGTTTTTAAAAAATGTTAAGCATGTAACGTTCTATTACGCAGTTAGAATGGTACAGTTTTCCTGTGTGTGTAGTACGTAGGAGGATCTCACATCAAACGCCAAAATAAGTTTATGCTGTAAGTATTATCAGTATAATTAAAATGGTTGCTGCAAGCAAGCCATTAGTTTGTTCCGGAGCAGTTTGTTTGTTTCTAAAGTGCAGTTAAACTCATTTTTAGTAGCACCACGTGCTTTCTCAATTTTATTTACGCCTATCATCGTATTCTCCAAAACACTTTTAATTTCCAGTATTTTTCCGCCCTAATTCGTCTTTATTTTAGTCAGATTGTTCATCCTGACCTCAATCAAATTGTACTATGAAAAACTTTCGGGTAGTTCGGTGTCTGTTATTTGATTTGAAAAAATTAAAGTTTTGTGGGAGGTAACACTACTCCAAAAGTTCTTAAATAATCCTTCTACTACTATGTCGAGTTTCCTTATGACTTCATTTAAAACCAGTAGCCCTTTATTTAAAACCCCAGCAATTCATGCGCACGCCCTAAAAATCCCAAACTATGGCATCCTCTCTCGCCAAAGAATGTCTTTCTCCTGTCCTTAAAAGTTCGTCCATGAGACGACGCAGCCTTGATTTATGCCAACAACTGGGTAGTCAAATTTTGTCACCTAATTTGTTTCACCAGTTTGCATCATCTTCACCTTCCTCTAGTCAACCTGCTAAGCTAAGTCCGTCTTCAGTTAATAGTAGTAACCATAAGAGCATTCCGTCACCCTTCAAACTTCTCGACGATCACAATCACAATCGACTGCTGTCCGCATCCCCCCAGTCCCCTGCCACATCCGTCTTTAGTTTTGGCAGTGGAGACATCACTGAGGAAGAAAATGGCCCGGTGCTATCGTCGCCAGTAAACTACAGTGGTAAAAGGCGAGCATCTGACTCATTTTGGATAGTTAATACGAAATTCGCTTCAAATGAGATTAACTTTCAAAAGATAAAAGACCCATTAACCTTGCAACATCCCGACATCACTTTACCATCATCATCACCACTACACAACCGCTACGAGGAAACAACGACTGGTAAAAAAGGTAGCAACCCGGAGGAGAAAGTCGGTTCAGCAGAAGGGAGTAAACACCAAACACAACAACAACAAGCTGTCTGTACATGTGGTGGGAGCAGTTGTGGCAAGCAGAATGAAATCAGTCAAAATGCTACCAACAGGTGAAAACACTTTCTCGTCCTATCCATGTCTTTGTTTCGAGTCTAGACCTACCACGGTTTACATACGGGTAGGAAAATACGGAACTATTTTTACGGGAAACTTACTTTTTTAATGTGTGTACAGGTCAGCAGAAAGGCCGGTGGCACCGAAATCAAAGGTGACGTGTAATATCATTCCTCCTACTCCCTGTAAAGTGCCGATTCACAAAGACTCCAGGGAAGAAAAGGGTAAGGAATTGAGTATTATGCCGCCGTTGTTACATGACTCTTACTTCAATAACGATAGCGGCAGTAGTAGTAGCAGTAGTGACGGTGAAAGTGGGGAAGATCCAACAGAAGACATTTTGGAAACGGATCGAATACAAAGAAGAGCAAATAGTTTTTCTTTGGCGAAAGAGTTCTTACCGGTGGCGTCATTGCGAAGATGTTCGGCGGGGGCAAAGTATGACGTGGATGAAAATTTGATTAAACTTGTAGCTCTTCATTGCAATCTTTCTCTGAACCCAGAGGAACTTTTGGGAAAAGGGAGCTTTGGAACTGTTGTGGCCGGACGGTATCAAGGTCAGTGAATAGAGATTTTTTAAAGTTAGAATCATGAGTTAAATTAGGGGAAAGTTGCTGAAATGTAAACACTGAAACAGGAAAGCAAGTGGCAGTGAAAGTTCTGAAAACCACAAATGCACAGAGAAAGGCGTCTATCATAGGAGAGGACAACGCGTTGAATCTACCACTTCATAACCACATTGCCCGCACACTCGAGATCTTTCAGCTAGGACCGGATAGAACGTTAATAATTATGGAGAAAATGCACAAGGGGAATCTACTGACGTTGTTACATGATCCAACCTTTCAAATGAATCCTTCAACGGCTATCCATATTTCAAAACAGATTGCACTAGCATTGATTTTTTGTCATCGACAAGGCATTCTTCATTTAGATGTAAAGCCGCAAAATGTCTTGGTGGATTTCCAGAACTGCTGCAAGCTGTCCGATTTTGGGAACTCAAAGAAAATTAGTGATCTTGGAAGTTGTTATCAATATTCCACGGTGAGTTCCGTAGTTCCATGTTTTGAATTCAAATAATAATGAAGTAATCTCACAAACGCGCGATTTTGTTCCTTGCAGCTAGAAGGGACGGTTCCATACACAGCACCGGAATTATTCAAGGGTGCCCGTCCCACCGTAAAATGTGATGTGTATAGTATTGCCATAACCATGTGGCAGATAATTACACGGGAGATTCCTTATGAAGATGAGAATGAACATACCGTTATATTTAGAGTAAATTAAGATAATTAAGTTTTAAATTAAAATGTATTAATCTCCCGTTTCAAGAAATATAAGCATGTGAGATATTTTAATTTGCAGGTAGTTTCTCAAGGCCTCCGACCTGGGAACGGAAAATCAACTTGTTCCGCAGGTGAAGACGAAAGAGATTTAGAAGTTAAATATACCAATCTATATGAAAAATGTTGGGATTGTAACCCAGATAAAAGACCTACCATGACGGACATACATAAGAGCTTAATTAAAATTCAGTTTTTACAGTAATAAAAAAATATATAGGTTAAATTGCATAATTTAGAATAGTGTTATATAGTAAGTAAGTTAAAAGAAACCAGAGCGTAACTCGTAACCCGTGTAAATTCAATAAACTTTAATGTGCCAACAACTTTGACAGTATTACAACAATAATGGTATTTGGAATTGTATATAAAAATAGGAGTGGTAAGTCTTGTCACTTCCTATTGTTACAAATACAAAACATCCCTTCCAGTAGTCAGTACTTGAGATCTCATAATTAAGTTTAATTTGTGTAATATGTAAATGATTTACAAAAACGTTTATATAATTTAATTAATCAACATGTGAGCTACATTAGCAAAGTATTACAAAATGTAATAGTAGTAACTAGAATTCATATATTCAATCAGGAATCTGTCCGTCACTATCATCGTACAGTACAGAGGAATTTCTTCAGTTTAATGCATGTTTATGCGTCCGGCATATCGCCACCAGGGACAAGCTATAATAGAAGAACACAATTTTGGTTATTACAAAAGTAGTTTGTATTTTTTGCATTCGAATAAGCGAAAATCATGTATTTTTGTACTATCTACAAACATCGAATTTACTAGTATTTCATTTAACAGTTTTGCAGACAGTATTTACAAAACTACATTTTCCTCAGAGAAAATTAAATAAAAAATCCTTCACAGGTTCAAAATTGGTTCAAACGCAAACTTATTCTTATGTTGTGTCTTGTTCATTTAAAAATGTGATCACAGCCGTTTAAAATTGAAAGCATGTGATTTTGAACACTTACCATCGTAATATTATTTCCATTCAAAAGAATCTGCTCTAATTTTGTAATTCTCCGACCCTCGCTGGTTTGCTCATATTCCGTTACATCTTCAAGGACCATGTTGACGTAGTCATCGAATCCCAACAAAGTTCCCACAATTTCCTTGTCGTTTTTCATTATAATGTGAATCCGAGACCCAATACACTTATCCACTAGCTCTATACAAGTGTATCGCAAGTATCACAACCGCCACCAACAGCGAAAAATAGAAAGTTTTACAACAAATTAATTATTACTTTATTATTGCAGCTACGTTTTTGGCAAGAAACTCACAAAAAATCCTCATATACAAATTAGCACAATCCAACCATACATTAATTTGTCACTCACCAAGCGGAAGTAAAGTTGATGGATTTACAGCTGTTGACGCCGACATTGTGTAATAATGTGTACTTTTAAAACCCCAAATTCCTTGGCGCACACACACTGACAAAAAACAAACGGACGAGAGTGAAAATTCCCTTCAGATTAGGTTTCAGCCTTCCACCTAGATTGGGTAATACTTATCTTCGGTTGTCGGTTTTTTTATTTTCTGACACAGACACAGCAAATGCTCTGTAAAACATTAAAACAGGATACTAATATTTTTAAGACCACAATGTTTACCACTTTTGGACCCCGACCACACCACTACTGCGTCTTACCAATTCCTTCCTTTTAGATTTTACTTTTCGTACATCTACATCGAGCTATTCCAACATTTACCAGAGAACCACACTACATCTACGTAACTTGCTTTCAACATCCAAGGTAAATTACAGAGAGCGTGTGAATTTCATAACCATCGGCAATTAAGATACATACAAAAATACAAAAGACTACTAACCCTATCCTACGACTAACCACGTGAGATAGCTCGAAAGTATCTCGAAGTGTTCGGCAATGGTAATAGTTTTTCCAATGACAACTTTTTTCTTCTCGCCTCTTTCCTTACAAGCAAGCAAACCACTATGATGATGTGTTTTAAACAATACGCCAGCCAGATTACTTGACTGTGGTCGGTTTGCTAAATTCTCAAAGGAGACCGTAAGACATTCACAGTCAACAGTCACTCCACAAATAGCAGAGTAAGATAAAAGCAAGAAGTACAAGTCTACAAGATATACCGGATTAACAAAACTAAATTACTTACAAGGTTGGTAATTGGCAGTCACTCTGTACAGAAAAGTGTATTTGTAGTAAAAAAGATACGAGTGGTTACGGAAAATGTGGTATAACAGTCCTCCGTCCACACAGTTATTATTAACCAGATAAAACCACGAATGACGAAACGAAACTACTACAAACTATATTATAGCATGTATTTCTTTTGCACTTACCTTCTTTGTATACGCTGAGAATGTACGTCATACGTCGGTATTATTATAATCCACCGCCACATTTACTACCACAACTCACAACCACCATTAGCATCGCCAATAAATGACAATAACACAACAAGCCGTTTCTTTCTTTTTCCTTGATACTTCCTTGCCATTTACCAATGTTCTTGAGAGTCTTCAAAAATTCAGGACTGCGACTGTTGCTATTTTCCTCCTCACATTCACATCTCCCTTGTATACATGTAGAGAGTACAGCGAGGGGCTTTTGTCAGATGACGGATTTCCTATCTGTGTGCCTGCTTATCCTGCTTTTTTCCTCCTGCTGGCGTTGTTCGTGTATTTTTGAGAGAGATGGGGTTTTCGGTTTTCTATCTGTTGGCAAAGAGAATGCTGAATCCTGAATGCTTTGTACGTACGTGTATGTACGTACAAGCTTGATTGACACTATCTGCACTGTTCTTAAATTAAGAAGAGAGAGTCTAAAAGTTTTTCAAGTAAAAATGGGATGTGTGAGAAGAAGAGACTTACTTCGTTAGTGTTGAGTGCTGTGTGGAGTTGCAGCAGCGAGCACATGTGTACATGAGAACGAGCAAGAAGATCAGAAAAGGGAATTGTTTTAGAATGAAAAAAATGGGCTTGTGAGCGGAAAATGCAGATTTTGCCTGAGGAAAAGTTTTTTGCTACTTGGTTTTATTTTTTCAGTCTGTTTTCGTATTTCATTTCACATACAATGTATTTCTCTCTCTAAGCACTGCACCACTAGCGGCCAGAAGAAAAACTTTTGAAAGAAAATCTGGCTTTCATGCTGTGTTATATTTTTAATGGAAAGTTTGCTACATTTAAGGTATATACAGGGGTTTCCAAAAATGTAGGCACGATTTTTGTCACCTACTATCCTATGATATTATCGCGCTCAATTGAAATTTTGAATTACTTGAAATTGAAAATAATTATTTAAAAAATTACGGCAATTAAATAAAAAATTGTGTCCTTGCAGTAGTCTACCCTCAACCCACCTCCAATAGCGTCAGTAGTTTTTAATGAAACTTTTATTTGAACATTTCCGTAAAATCCTGTACATACCGGCAATATAATCGAATTTTGTTGTATTCTGCCCATCTGTCCATCCCTGCCGCAATACTGCAATTACTATACCTATATTAAATAGCATTTTTTTTAGCTCTATCGCCTGTCTTATACCTGCCCCGTTTTTCGACAAGATCGCATGGATTCTTAATCCAAAAGCTATTCCGCTGTGATACCAGAAGAGTAGCTCTCTAAATTCCTCACGTCTCATTCAGTTTGCTGCGCACTTTGTTTCAGTTTTTGTTAAAGCATGCCGTAGTAATAAAATACTTCTCTTCATCTCTCTTCCACCACCACCCCAGCACTGACTACTTATCCTCCACAAAATCTCTCTTGCAGGACTCTATTTGGAATGTGTCGTTGAACAAATTGGATTTTTAATAAAAAAAAAAAAGAAGAAGCTTGAAGAAAAGATGGTCATGGATCGAAAGGGTCATATTATTTATGCGTTTGCCGCTACAAAAAAAATCGCTACTGGAAGTGGAAAACAAATTCCAATCTCGATTCCCTCACAAAAAGTCAAACCTACTCTTTATTTTACGCTCCCGACTACAGCCATCTTTCGCACCCCGCATTTTTCTGGAATGCGTTGGAGTTGGTCTTTTCGAAGAAAAGCCATACAACAGCTTATAAACTCCCACAGTTAGGAGCATTTTTTTTTGAAGTAATTGCTGGCTTACTACAAAAAAGATTTATACGGCAGGTACCTCACTATAAAAATCCCCTTTTTAACTTTACACACATATACTGCTAAACTGCTTCTCTGCCTTTGTGTGACAATATTGTCATACTCTCTCTGTCTGTCGCGGGATCCCTTTACATCCTGCCGTTTTGCTCGAAGGCTCTCTCTTTTCGTGTAAATAAGACGCTTTACATGCCGATCCTGATACGGCTACATATTCCACCTGTCAAAAGCATTAAGCTAGAAGCTGATATTTTCAAAAAATTCGATGGGATAGCTGTTGCCTCTCCGCAGCGCAACTCGCCTTATTTTCCTTTGAGGTGTAAAAGAGAGAGAGAGAGAGAGAAATGTAAACCTAGGAATGTATCATCTTTATAATTGCCCCAATCATTTTCATACGTACGTACAATGCAATGTCGCTGGCCGCTGGTAAAAAAAGCGACTTGACTTGAAAAACGAGGTGAATAAAAACGCTACTCACAGTCACACATAAACATAGTACGTAAACCCGAAGCCGATATACATGTTTCATTGTGCGGGTTATACGTACAAAACGTACATGATATCCTCATGATATGGTATGATATGGTGAGTAATGCATGGATCATCTAACAAGAAATCCTCTTCCAAAAAATGAAGATAGAGAAAGAGATAGGAAAAGACCGACTAGGTAGGTAGGTAGGTAAGTACAAACGCTATTCATTCAAATGTAAGCACCGACTGAATCCACCTACCTAAAAAGACGTACATGCATGTGTAAGCACTTAGGTATATTCATTCCCCCTTTTCGTCTACAAATTCTGGTGGCTACTACCGCACTCTGCTCTCTCTCTCTCTCTCTATGTGCCAAGTGTAATTTTTGAAGGTTTGACTTTGTGAAAATAACATTTTTATCCCTCTCCACTTATGCCACGGCATTTTTTATTACGTTCCCTCTCTGTCTGTCTTTTGTGTGTGTGTGTGAGCAAAACACACGAGTTAAAGTCTCGTTGTGTTTCATAATAAATATATTAAGTTTACTGAGCTGGGAAATGGATGGTAGGAAAGGTCACGCCACTGGACTTCATTAAAATAACAGTAGGACATGTGTAAGACCCAATGTCTACAGTACAGAAGGATCTCTCCTTGAATATGTTTGCAGGATCTAGAAGATCTGATAATGAGTAACAATTTGTAATGAAATGTAAAATTTTTAAATTATGAGGCATACAAATACTAATGGTACAAACAAAATGTCTATCAAACTGCAAAATGTTGGTAGAAGTAATTTACATCATTTTATTATTGTTACTACATTTATTGCCCCCTCCCTCTGTACAAATGAGTGTTTAACCCCAAGAAGCATATGTCTAAGCCAGGCAAGCTCCATATGCAAAATAAATCGCGTACCATTCCCTCCTCTCTCCTTCGTTTCCCGAACCAGTACTCAGCGCAAAGTCCGACCTATGTTTACAGAGTCCAAAACCAGCCAAAAACGAAAACTTATAAATGTATGGACTAAAGCCGTACCACCACACATGTACATACCCTCTCCACACACACACGTATGGCATAAACACAACCTATTATTATTACACATATCGACTCCTTACATTTTACATTCAACATTCTCTCTATCATCTTTTTTATCCATGCCTATAAGCTATCCCAGCGCTCTTTTGGCTATATGCACAATGAAACGGAATGAAATGCACAATCCGTCTTTTTTATTACCTCCTCTCATTCTGCTGCTGCTGCTGCTGCTGATTGCGATTACCTTTTTTCTGCTGATGATGATACAAAACCCCACTAAAAACTAAACACAGAGAGAGAGAGAGACTCACACAGCAAGTTAGGCATTTTGGTCTGTCTGTCCGTTTTTCTCTGTTGTTAAATTAGAATTATAGGTGCACATCATACATAGCTTCCACACACACACACACACCAGAATCGGCAGACATTCCCCTCCACACATCACGTCCCTCTCTTGTTTCCTTTTTTCTCTTTTATGTTTTACGCGACTTCAACTTGCTGGGACGACGATGATGATGTACTACTCCTGCCGTTCTATGCTGCTGCTGCTGCTGCTCCTACACACTGGCAATTCGGATTCTCTGTTCACAGAAGAGCTCCTCTCTGTTCTCTCCTGTCGCCTTCTCTCTGCTACATAATACGTGTGTACAAAGTTGTTAAAAGAAAAGTTTTGTATTAAAATAGATTTACTCAAGCAGTCACTCAATGTTATGATAACAGTGCACCAGCAGCAGCAGCACACCACACATAACACAGAGAGAGGCAGACTACTACTCTCTCTCTACTCTCCTCCTCCTACTCTACATTGTTGTTATTATTGTGTGTGTCGTAGTAAGTAGTGGAGTGCGAGGGCTCACTCGTCACAGCAATTGTGTGACTACTGCATTTTTTACGGAATTTACCTTTTTAGCTGTCTGTAACAATAATTGTTGTTGTGTCTTGTTATTATATTATTGTAGGTTACATTAAAGTAGTTGTTGTTGTTGATCGTCGTGATGTTATTAGGATTATTTTTTATTATGATCATCATCGTTGAGAGGCTGCTTTGCTCAAAGCCAGCATTGTTATTGCGGTATTTTGGTGCATCATCATCATATATCGGCTTGGCTGCTCTGCTGTTGTGTTTATTGTGTGAATGAGTGGAGGAATGAGAAAGATGATCAAGTGTGTGACAGAGGAATAAAGAGAGTTTTTTTTTGCGTAAGGGAGAAAAGAGAGAATATGATGTTACATGAGAAAGGGTTTCGTTTGACAGTTGTCAACAGTTAGTAAAGTGAGAGAGGCGAGACTATAAAGTGTGAAATTGGGGAAATTGATCGGATCTTGGTGTACGTTACATTTAGAAGGGGCAGAGTATATTGTTATAATCAGCAGCAACGCGGTTGTCGTCGTCGTCGTCATCATCATCAGCATCGTCGTCAGGATGAGAAATTTCACCGTTTCTCTCAGGTGTACAGAGTGTAAAGTGCAACGAATCTTTTGAAGGGGTCGTTTAGTAAAGAAAAAAAAGTGTGAGAGAATCGTAGTGCTCGTACCAGGGAAGAAGGACTAAAATTATTATTAGGAATAATCGCAGGAAAAAAGTTAACGTGTCGTGTTTAACAATCAGCGCGATGATTATTCTCTGTTGAAGAGGATAATGATGGTGAAGCGTAATAATGAGAGTTTTCAGTGGTGTAAATCAGTGTGATTAAGATTACTTACTCCTTGTCTACACACATTACGCAGGAGTGTGTGGATTTTATTATGGATTGGATCCTATAAAAATACGGTAAGTTATTTTTCACACGGTTTTATCATCACAGCTAATGTGACAATTTTCTGTGGGTGGTCAGTAGGATAACCTTTAACATTTCTAAGTTAAATTGAAATTGCAAAACGAGTTTCAAAGGGTATGTGCTGTGTGCACGACAAAATGATTTTTAATGTGTGAAAACGTCAACACAGCAGAAGTGTCAACTGCCTATTTTGCGATGACGGTCGAAAATTATTAATTGGATCGATGACGAGGGTGTTAGGATGGCCAAGGTTGGTAGATACACGTATAAATAATATCCTTGTAAAAATAATGAAATGTAGGATGGATTGCAAAAAGGGAAGGCACCAAAATTGCACACGTGACGTGACATTAATTTCACGACATTGTGTCTCTCTCTTCTATCTCTCCCGGGGTATCGATTTCTCATTGGGAGTTTTGTTGGGCAAATTATTGCTGTGTTTGTTGCATTGCAAAGAGACAATTTATTAAGTGCATCGGCATCTCATCTCCCAGGTAAATGATATGAAGCAGTAGCCATCTTATTTTAATCAGGGCACACTTTACTGCAAAAGAAAAATGTTTATTGATAAAATGTACTGCCCATTTGAGTGTTCGACCATACCACCACACTACTTGACTTGGCTAATAAAAGACAAAACGATGGACAATGATGACGATGACGGCTGCTAAAGATTAACTGTACAATCTTTGTCTGTGACCATGATTGGAAGAACATGCCCTTATTTGTGAGCAATTTTTAAAAATGTGATTTATTATTGGAGTCTTCTGTGAGAGGGATAATAGTGGTTGGGTTGGTGTCCCCCATGGTCTACATGATTATGATTAGAAGACGGGTTTTCGTGTATTCGTCATCCTCCTTTTTATCCTCATCCCATCATCATCGTCATCATCATCATCCCAATAATATTACCCAGATTGTCACCTCAAAATGTTTTGCAAATTTCTTTTTCTCTATTTAGGTTACAATTTAGGGCTTTGCTGTCATTGTCAGGATTGACACAGCATGAGTTGCACACAGTAAGATGCATACCCATACCCAACTGCTTTGATGCTCTGTGAGAAATAGGGAGATTAACTCACAAATTGCAAACAGAGCTCTGTGTATGCGCGCACTACATTTTTTTTATTTTTGTCTTTCGAGTTCAGTCAGGCTGCTACACACACACAAAAAAAACAAAATGAAAATAAGAAAGGAAACACCTATGGGGTCTACATGGTTGGCTTCATAAAGTGAATGCTGTATAATGTATCCTGAAAGAGAAAAAAACACGATATTATTTTTGAAAGCATGAAATCAAGACTGTGATTATTTTTTAAATGTTGAGAGAATTTTAATGACAATTGAGGAGTTCAAATGCAAGAGGGCTTTATTAATTTCCGGTGCGTTTTATTGTCGGTGGTAATAATGAGTAGAGTGACATCGTATTCCAAATTAGCTCGGTAGCAGGTTTTGTGTGTAGTGTGGGGATGATGACGTGCAGCTGTGCTACACTGGCGTTTCTGTGCCAGACAATTTGTGTCGAATTTTGGTATATTGTTTCTTTTCCTTTCTACGGAGTGCCTATAGACACATTTTTATGCACACGTCAAGCATCAAATGCAAAAAGGGTACCTTCTGCCAGTGTTGTTGATATTGTTCTTTTGTTCTGTTCTTGTTCCATCTTTTCCAAGAAAAATATATATTGTT
Organism: Callyntrura sp. NNG-2020; assembly: GCA_027744055.1. Classification (NCBI taxonomy): domain Eukaryota; kingdom Metazoa; phylum Arthropoda; class Collembola; order Entomobryomorpha; family Paronellidae; genus Callyntrura; species Callyntrura sp. NNG-2020. Next base: position 57,345 of record JAHZNE010005025.1, read on the forward strand.
TGTTTTGTTCTGTTCCACTGTGGAACAATATTGTTCTTAGTTCCAATTGTTCCATCGGAAATTAAGAATTGTTTGTTCTT